>JASVEL010008407.1:0-207876 GCA_032618575.1 Nicotiana noctiflora | reverse complement strand
TAGAATAGCATGGTATGGGGACAACCAGTCCATCCCCAATATGACATCAAAATCCACCATGTCCAAAAGCAACAGATCAACACGGGTCTCAAGACCCCCAAAGATAACTACGCACGAACGATGCACCCGGTCGACTACAATGGAGTCGCCCACCGGTGTAGACACATAAACTGGAATATCCAAAGCACAGCTAGGTATGGCCAAATACGATGCAAAGTAGGAAAACACATATGAATATATAGACCCAGGGTCAAATAATACGGAAACACCTTTGCCACAAACAATAATGATACCTGTGATCACAGCATCTGATGCCTCCGCCTCTGGCCTGGCCGGCAAAGCATAGAATCGGGGATCAGCACCTCCCCTCTATGCTACATCCCTAGGACGATCATCAACTGGCTGACCTCTGCCTCTGGCTGGACGGTCTCCACCTCAACAGTCTCGACCTCCACCTCTGTGATCTCTGCCCTCGCCTTTGGCTGGCTGGGCAGGCTGAGGGTGAGCTGAGGCCTGAGTCATAGGACAAGGGCCCCGCTGCTGAGTGTTTCCCGTCGCTCGAGGGCAGAATCTGACAAGATGAACTGGGTCACTACAACCGTAGCAACTCTTAGGCTGATGGGGCCGCTGGCCCTGACGACCTGAATGGGCTCCACAAACACTCTGAAGAGGCTGGGCACTAATAAGAGACTGATCTGAATACTGCTCACGAAACCCAAGATCGCCTGGTCCACCTTGTGAAGACTGAAGGGCGGAATGGAAAGGCCTGGAAGACTGGCCCCTATCATAAGATTCCCTGCCACCAGAAGAAGAACCACTAAACCTGCCTGAATGACGAGGCCTCTTTTCTGAAGAATAACCACCTCCCCGAGCAAGAGCCATCTCAACTCTACGTGTCGCATTAGCTGCCTCCTGAAATGATATGTCACTCCCCACGCCCATAGCCATCTAAAGTCTCATTGGCCGATTAAGCCCATCTATGAACCTGCGGACCCTCTCCCGCTCTGTGGGAAGTATCACCACTACATGACGTGCCAAATCAACAAATCTCATCTCGTACTGAGTGACAGTCATAGTGCCCTGCTGGAGGCGCTCAAACTGCCTCCGAAGTGCATCCCGCCGAGTAACAGGGAGAAACTTCACTAGAAATAACTCTATAAACTGATCCCTTGATAAAGCCGGGGACCCTGCTAGTCGAGTCAAGCAATAAACTCTCCACCAAGTCTTGGCAGATCCTGAAAGCTTGAATGTACATAAGTCAACTCCATTGGACTCCACTATCCCCATACTCTTGAGAATCTCATGGCAACTGAATAAGAAATCTTGAGGATCCTCTAATGTGGCACCGCTGAAGGTAGTGGTAAACAGCCCAATCAAGTCTCCATAAAGAATCAGAAGTCAAGGCCGCTCCATCTCCGACCTGAGCTGTGGTACCTGACTGAGTGGCCACAGCTGGCTGAACCACTGGTGCCTGAGGCTGAGGAGCTACTAGCTCCGGAGTACGAGCAATAGGAGTCTAGGCCCCTCCTCCAGCCTGAGAAGTGGCTGGTGCAACTAGTAATAACCCTGCTCTGGCAACGCTGTCCATAAAACCCGCTATCCCGACCAAAGCCTCCCGAAGATCCGGGGTAAATAAGGCCTCTCCTGGGACCTGAGCTGGGCCCACTGGAGCTGCTGGGACTAGAACCTCCTCGCCAGTCTCAATATGAGGCTCCACCTCTGGAATAGCTGCCGGGGGCTGAGCTCTACCCCCACCACGGCCTCCAATACGGCCTCGGCCCCTGCCCCTCACGGGAGCTACCTAGGGCTCGGGCTTTTGGTCAGTGGACGAAGAAGCGCGTGTCCTCACCATCTACGAAAGGACAGAGTAGAAGTTCAATCAGTATTTTGAAGGACAAATCGCACGATAAGAAGGAACAAATGAGAGACTCTTTCCTAAATCAATAGACTCTGGAGGACAAGTACAGACGTCTCCGTACCTACCTCTAAAACTCTACTTAGCCCATTCGTGAGTGGTGAGACCTATGTAACCTAGAGCTCTGATACCAACTTGTCACGACCTGGATTTTTTCCCAACATCGGGATCGTGATGGCGCCTACTCGTTGTAGCTAGGCAAGCCACTTTATTCACACTATCCCGTTTTTAGCAATATTTCATATTCAATTTAACAACCAAACCATAACCTTAATTAAACAAGTGCGGAAGACTTTATAAAAATAGTAAGAAGCAGTTTCAAGGTAAAATAATACTGAAATCCTCTACCCAAGACGTGGAGTCACCAACTCACGAACTACTACATGAATACTACACATAAAGGTCCGAAAGAAATATAACATAATCTGTTTGTCTCGGAACAAGGAGACTACAACTAATGGAATAAATAAAAGGAAGAGACGCCGGGCCTACGGACACCTGCAAGCTACCTCGGTCTCAAATATGATCAACTCCCACACAAAAGATCTACTGCCGCTGCTCCTGATCGAAACTTGGACCTGTGCAAAAACGCACAGAAGTGTAGTATCAGCACAACCGACCCCATGTGCTGGTAAGTTCCTGGCCTATCCCGGCGAAGTAGTGACAAGCCTAGGACCAGACACCCACATAAACCTGTGCAGTTCTATATATATATATGTATACCACAAGATAACGAGAAAAAAAATCAAGTAACAACGTAACAAGGAATGTCACAGAAGAACTCAACAGTTAATCAACATTTATTAAATCAACAAGGAAAACAAGTATAATGAGAAACAAGTAATGTTAAGTCAATGAAATAGCAAATAAAGTGCACGGCATCACCCTTCGTGATTTTACTCTCATCCTCACCAAATAGCAAATAAAGTGCACGGCATCACCCTTCGTGCTTTTACTCTCATCCTCACATCTATGGTATGGTATGATCCTTCGTACATGGTTCAATAACATGGCACGACATGATCCTTCGTGCATAATCAATAACATGGCACAACATTAACCTTCGTGCATAATCAATAATAAGGCACGACATTAACCTTCGTGCATAAACAATAAATCAAGGCACGACATCACCCTTCGTGCATTATCACTCCTCACCCAAATAACAATCACAATTAAGGGCAGATAATGAAAATAACAAATCATGAATCGTCCCGGCAAGGGACACAATAATCATTACAACAAAGCCCCGGCAAGGGAAATCAATATCTCACTTCACAACAAGTCCCGGCAAGGGAGAACAATAGCAATTCTACAACCCGTCAAGGGTTCAACAATTTATCTTCAAATATGTCTCACAACAAGTATCAACAATGACTCACGGTCATGCTAGATGCTGGTGTATGGATGCTCATCACCACAGCCCATACACCGCACTCGATCACATAGCACATAGCACATAATCCTATTCCCACAAGCAAGGATAGAACAAACACTTACCTCTAGTCTTGAAGTCCAAATTATGTTTCAATTATAGCTTTTTCCTCGAATTTCCGCTTTCAACTAGCTCGAATCTAATCACAATTGATTCTATTATATTAATAATCACTAATTAACTTGGTTTGAATGCTTAAAGATGGTTTTCTCAAAGTTTACCCCAAAATTTCCCAAAACGCCCCTGGCCCCACGTGGTCGGAACTCGGGGTTCGGACCAAAATCCGGTTACCCATTCCCTCACGAGTTCAATTATATGATTTATTTCAAAATCGGACCTCAATTCGAGGTCCAATTGCCCAATTTATGAAAAACCCAGGTTCTACCCAAAAACATGGATTTCTACCATGAAAACCTTTGATTCTTATTGAAAAACATATTTAATGTTATTAGGAATTGAAAGAATTAAGTAAAAAGTGACTTACAATTACTTTGGAGTGAATTTAGCCTTGAGAGCTCGTGTGTGGTGTGAGGGTTTTTGAAAAAGTGAAGAATGAACTGAAAAATTCGTTTAAGTACAGAATTACACAGCTGCGGATATCGCAATTGCAAACATTTGTTCGCAATTGCGAATGCTACAGGTCTGGGGCCTGCTGTTCTCGCATTTGCGAGACAGGCTTCGCATTTGCGAACCTGGTTGGGACAAGGGATGTTCGCATTTGCGACAGGAGCTTTGCATTTGCGAAGCCAGGCGGTTAATGGAGGGCCTCGCAATTGCAAGGTTTTGTTCGCAATTGCGAACCAAGCAGTCCTGGACACCCCTTCGCATTTGCGATCAAGGGTTCGCATTTGCGAACCCAGTCTTGACCTGTCACCTTTGCATTTGCGAGAAATTCTTCACAAAATGCGAAGCCAACAGGTGGGTGAAAAACCAACTGTGCAAAAATTCAGAAATTGATCCAACGGCCTATCAAATCTTTACCCGAGCCCCCCGGGCTCCCAACCAAACATGTACACAATATCAAAAATACATTACAAACTTATTCGTGTGATCACATCGCTAATATAACATCGTTTTCATCAAATCAAGCCTCAAGTTCATGATTTTCATACTTTTGGTTTTCAAAAACTTTCAAACTTGGAACTCAAGGTCCAAAATATATCAAACGACATCCGAATGTCACCAAACTTTGCAAAAAATACATATATAATATTTAAGACTTGTACCGGGCGTCGGAACCAAAATACGAGCCCGATACCATGGTCATTTAATTCATTTTTCTTTAATAATTACAGCAAAAATAATTTCACAGAAAAATACATAACTTGGGCTCTATGCCTCAGAATTTGACTCCGGACGTATGTCCAAGTCCCATATTTTCCTACGGACCTTCCCGGACCGTCCGATCTAGGGTCCGAGTCCATTTACCAAAAATATTGACCGAAGTCAACTATATCAATATTAATATCATTTTTCTCCAAATTTTTCATAGAATTCATATTTTCTATCACAAATCTTTTCGGCTACATGTCCGGATTGCGTACGTAAATCGAAGCAATATAGAATGAGGTTTTCAAGGCCTCGGAAGTGTAGAACAAATGAGAAAAACAAGTGATGACCCCATTGGGTCGTCACAGTTAGAGACTTAGGGAAAAGGAAATGGTATTATAGAATTAGGAAAAAAAATCTTTTTTAGTATTTCTTATCGGTTTATATCGATAAACCGATAACCGAAGAGGACAAAATTGAAATCGAAATCAAAATCGATAACTCGATAAGGAAAATTTCAAAATTGATAAACCGATAACAAATAATCGATTCAATTTCTCGATAAACCGATTCGAATGCGCACCCATATGATACAGTAGTCACTAAAAATATTCTTATCTAAAGCACAAAAGAACTCCAACAATTGGTGCTGGATTTCAAGTATTTTACAAGTAAAACTCTAGTATAATATACTGCAATTTCAAAAACTCCGTAAATCCCCCATAAAATCCCCAAGCTTAGAGCAAAAATCCCCCATAAATCCTTCCATTTCCAGTGAAATAAATGAAGATTCTAAGATAAAATCATGTATTTAGACCATAAAACTTACCTCCAATGTTTTCCCCATGAAATCCCCTTCAAATCCCGTCACTTTACTCTCAAAGAACTCAAAAATGGAGGAAATACTCTTTAGGTTCGCGAATGAAATGTTCTGGTCTTAACCCTTTTGCCAGGGATTTTAATTCTATGCGATCGCAGCCCCTGGCTTGCGATCACTATGAACAAATTATAGAGGCCCTCATTTCCTTCTACGCGATCGCGTAGACTCTTATGCGATCGCGATGAACAGCTGAATAACACTACACGATCGCGACACTGCTACTGCGATCGCATTGCTTCCAAATCCTGACCTTACGCGATCGCACCCCACACTTCGCGATCGCGAATGGTAAAAACCCTCAGTTCCCCAGTACTATACGCGATCGTGTGGCCATTAATGCGATTGTGAAGAGCAAATGTCTGCTGCACTTAGCCCAAAAATGGTCCGTTTGGACCTCCGAATTCATCCCGAGGCCCCCGGGACCCCAACAAAAACCACCAACCTACTCCAAAACATGATACGAACTTGTTTCAATCATAAAAACACACCCTTAAACACATAAATCATCGAATCAAAGTGAATTCAAGCCTAACTTTCAACTAGAACTTCTGAAACCAACATCCAATCAAAAACCCGATCAAACGATGTCCGAATGACCTAAAAATTTGCAGGCATATCCAAAATCGCCTAACAGAGCTACTGCAACTGTCAGAATTCCATTTTGACTCCCGGATCAAAATCTCACCTACCGTTTGGTTTTCGCCAAAATTCAACCTTAGCCAATTCAAGCCTAAAACTACACCGGACCTCCAAATTCAATTCCGATCCCTCTTCTAAGCCACAAATGACCTCCCGGAGCTGAGCGTATCATCAGAATTCGATTCCGAGCTCTCTAAATCACAAGTCAACATGCGGTTGACTTTTCCCAACTATGCATTCTCCTAAGAGACTATTTGTCTCATTTCCAACCAAACTCGATCCGAATTGACTCAAACTCACCAAACACACGTATTGAAATATGAACAAGCATATAACGGGGAAAACGAGGTGATAACTCACATGATGACGGGCCAGGTCATAACATTCTCCCCAACTTAAGCAAACGCTCGTCCTCGAGCGGACCAAGAGGTTTACTAGAAGTAACCCAATAGCTGAATGACTTACCAAGCATATATTCGGGGCAATCCCACATTACCCTATCTCACCTAAGTCCGATACACACTATAGCTGGAATTTCACAGCCCATCCGAACCATAGACCACATTGCACTTTCCAAAATCACATACGAGATCCTAATCCCATGCCTATACTCAAGATACACCCAAACGAACTGTAACAGCCCATACTCGCCACTCCCGATGAGACCATATGATGTGCTACACCACCCAAACACTCGAAGTTATGGCATCTACCCATAGCAATTTCCGCAATAACCAAATACTAATAGAAAAGCCTTTTTCATTAGCTAAAGTCTTATTCCAACACCTTTATATCCTGCCCACGGCAATCGAACACGCGATATATCGAATTCATCTCTCATGTCAACCATTCATGAATCCATTTCCCTTTTAACCGATACCGCAACAGATTCCGGAGCCAAACCTCGATATTACCTTTCTAGCCAGCTGAAATCACATATGCTCGCACTCATTAATGACTCCAACGATCATTTCGATTATAACACACCGTACTGGTGATATGGCACTTCGACACCGGCCTAAGTCGCGACGATCACAACACCCTGAATCTCCCTCGACGATAACGTTGTCCTCCCTACGTACTTTGACAATGTTGCTGCTAGGGCTGTGCACGGATCGGATCGGATTTAACATATTTCGGATGCAGATTTTGGATTTCGGATTCTAAAAAGGGCAATCTGAATCCGATCTGAATTAACATTGGATCGGATTTTAAATTTTGGATCAGATAATTTTTCGGATTGTCGGATTGAATCTGAATTAACCTTGACAAACTTACTTTGCATTATGAAAGTCTTGAATCAAATGTCAATTTTACCAAACAAACCAAGTAGCTTCCTTGTCTATCTTGAATCTCTGCCTCATTTTCCATCTACCAAAACAAACAAAAATTCAAAATACATTCTAAAATAGAAAAATAAAAAATAAAAGAGAAATAAAAAATAGAACATAAAGACAAATTGATAAAGAACAATAACAGAATCTGAAACAGAATGTGAAAGAGAATAAAAGTATTGTCCACTAACATTAACTTTGCTAATTTGAAAGATTTGTTGTCATCCACTAACCAATCTTTGTTAATTTCTTAGAATAAACAAAAGCAAAAGAACAAACATTTCTCTCTCCCCCTTTATTTTACTACTTTGTCAAAAAGACATGTTTCTAGCAGTGAAAAAAGAAGAAACCAATAATAATTAAAGTTATAGAAAATGTCACGCTTACCGTTAGAAGCTTGGGCGGTGTCGGAGTATCAGGCTGAGATGAAGACTTCGAGTCTCGACTCTCGAGAAGGCTAAGGCAAGGCAGTGAGCGCTCTAAAGTCTGCCCGTTCTTATTGTTTATTTTCTTTCTCTTGTGTTTCGTCAGTGAGTGGTGTGACAACTACTTGGAGAGTTTCTTCGACCAACTTCTTGGCGGTGACTATGGTATTCACTCTTTCGTTACTCTTCTTTGGTGCCATTGCTTGGTTTCTCTTGTTAGATTTGTTCCCTCTTGGGATTTTTTAGACAGGTTTGGAGGGTGCTTCTTGAGAAAACTGCAGGCTTTATGAAGTGAGATTTTGTGAACAGAGAACAGTTAAAGATTACATGTATAAAAAAATGGATATGGCGGAGGAAGTTAACAGAAACGTGGGTTACATCGGATATACATCAAAAACGTTTCTAGCGGAGAATTCAACATATAACTCCTTTTTTTAACTTCCTATAAATTTGGAATAAATTTCTATAAATTTGAAAGAAAACTGACGATTTTGAAGGAATGTGTAGTTTTTTTATTTAAAATAAATTAAATTACAATTTCTATCATAATCCTAATCAAAATGTAATTGCATTTGGTTGTTTTTTAATTCGTAAAAATTAAGAAGAAAAGTGACGATTTGGAAGGAATGGAATCAGTTTTTCTTTTTAAAAAAAAATAAAATTTAGTCTTCCTCCTAATTCTAATTAAAATAAATTTGTAATTGATTTTTTTGTACTTCTATAAATTAGGAACAATGTTCTAATGAGCCACATATTAATTTTTTGCTTTGACACTTATAGAGATATAACCTAATAGTAAAGATAAAGTACAATTACAATTTTATCCTCGGGCCATGCAGACATGTTGAGAGCTGCCTTATCCCCACTTATACTATAGTTATGTAGTAAAGATGTCTAACCAATTTTAGAAATTTGGACCAAAGTGTCCAACTTTTGTAAACATTAAAGACCATATTTGTATACAGTAAGGACTAGTTTGGTGTTTTACCCCATTTTCATCTTCTCCAAAACCCATCCTTAGACAGCAGAAACCACAGCAAAAACCTAGGGAGAAGATGGCGGAAGACGCTATACTCGGATTTCTTGAAAAGAACGAGGAGATTTCAGATTCTTTTAAATTTGCGGAACAACATGGGTTCCTCCACGAGGAGATTGTCAATGTTATCCGCAGCCTCAATGGTTTTAGATTTGTTGATGCTCAGGTGCTTGCCTACCTCTTCTCTTTTTTATTTTGCGGTTTTTTTTCCCAATTTTTCTTGACAATTCTTGTTTATAGAATATTAAAATACCACTACTAGTATTCAAGTTTGATCCTGCAGCAATGAATCATCTTCGGAAGTGCAAATTAATAAAAAGAAGCAATTTTCCGATTTAGGTTTTTGCTTAATAATTAACATTTGTTGGTTTATTGTGCAATTATTTATTTTGGTAATAACTTTGTATTAATTACCTTTGCACCATAGCTCTACTAATTACACAGTCAGCTGTCTAACCAGTATCAGAAAAATTCTGGACTCTCAGGGCTGCTCTACATTACAAATATAGGCAATCTCCCTTGCTATGGCTTCCCAGATTCTGCCCTTCTTTTAAAAAATCCTTTGGTTCCTGTCCATCCATATTGCATAGACACATTCAGCATAAATCATCATAAAAATTTCAGCTTGTTGAGATCTGCCTATAGAGCACTTGATCACCCAATCAATGTGTTGTTCCCAATCACATGCTGTGTAGCTTTGCTTTGTAAGCACTGCTGCATCCTGCCCCATACCTTTCTGAAGTACTCACATTCCGCTATCAAATGATTTCTTGTCTCAGCTTGTATTTGACATAGGCAGCAATTCAAATTCACAGACATTTCCCATCTTGCAAGTCTATCAGTTGCCAGCAATTTTCCTTCTAATCCCAGCCACATGACAATTTTTGCTTTAGGTGTAGCATCATTCTCAAACACGAGGCATGTCCAGGGCACATTAGTGTACCTAGGAATCAATTGATTGTACACCAGACTGATCTTGCTTTTCTTAGTGTGAAATTATTGTAACAATAACTATGCCTCAATGCCAAATTAGTTGAATTTCTGTCCTATTTGACCTTAATACATTCAAGTATTCAAATTTGGCATCTACAAATTTGAATAGGAAAAAGAAGAAGCATGTTGTTTTAAAGTTATTAGATAGTTAACTTGTCCTGGACTACGGGCAAGTTGAGGAATTTTATATTGTTGTTTATTCCAATGTCGAAGTCAGAAATTTCGCTAAGGTGTCAAAGGGTGTTCAAGATGTATACACGATATAAAATTTTCAGGTAAGGGTGTTCAGCTGAAGTGACCACCCTTCAGCCGCTATAGCTCCGTCCCTGGTTTATCCTACACTCTGTATAGAGTGAATAAGGCTATTTTCTGATATTCTTTTCTATGTATAAAACATCTGGAAACACCGAAACACCTTTCATGAATGTGAATCAATGTTTGATTTTGTTCAACTATGCAGGATATTAGGAGAGAGAGATGGGTGCTTACTGAAGAGGGGAAAACCTATGCTGCCGTAGGTTCTCCAGAATTTCAGCTTTTCTCAGCAGTACCACCGGAAGGAATTGCACGGGAGGAGTTGCAGGTACAGATTATTCTTGTTTTTAGTCGCTTGTTCATTCCGTCTATCAAAGAAGGAATTTAGTGATTTAATTAAGTGATGTTCATGCGCCATTTCAGACTGCTTTTACATCAAACAGAACAAAACTACAATGACTTAAACTAAAGATTTAAAATGAACAAAGAAAGTCTTAATAATTTAAAAGGACTTAATTAAACTAGCAGGTTTTTTGGTATGTGTTTCATTGTTTGGTGGAACACTCTCTTGACAAAATGCTAATCTGGATGCAGAAAAAATTGGATCCTGCAGTTTATAAAATTGGTTGCCAGCAAGCTATAAAGAACAAGTGGGTGGAGATGGCGAAGACTCAAGTTTCAAGGAAGGTACAGTAGGCAAACACATAAGAGTGTATTGCTCATCCTCCTCTGTAATTTCTAATATCTCATTCTTCATTATGACTGCATCTTTTAATTGGATAAAAAAACTGTACCTTTGCTCCAACCCTTGCCTCAAACAAAAATTTTCTTCTTTTTGGTAACTTCTAGTTATTCCTTTGTTAAACTTGCTTCTTTTTTGCTTGCTCGTATCTCATTTGGAGTAGCTTATCTCTGCTCTCTCAATCACCAAACTCATCCGCACTCTTCATTCTTATAGGTATTAATAGTACTGCTCTCTTGTAACTTTTAGTTCTATTTGCAACCTCACCTTTGCTTAAATTTTGTAACACCTTTACACCTTCATAATCTACTAGAGTTCTTCTCCTATCCCTTCTCCTTGAGCTCGCAGGTGCAAAAATATATCTATATATTCTTCCTGAATATTAGGCCCCAAGTAGCTCCATTATTTTCGAGAGCAAAATGTATGGATGACTGCTGATCCTTCCATGAGATCTCTTTAACTGGACTTAGGTGCAAAAATATATCTGTATAATCTTCCTGAAGATTAGGACCCAAGTAGCTCCATTATTTTCGAGATCAAAATGTATGGGGACTGCTGATCCTTCCACTATGAGATCTCTTTAACTGGACCCAGCCCCCCCGGGATAAAGGAGCGGAGATAAGTGGATTCCTTGCTCCTCTATGGCTCTCGCTTTGGCTAGCCAAATAATCAGGAATCTTGCCACACAATGATTATGAAGGCCTGAAAAAGCCCTTATTACTTGCTTAGTACCAGATCTTTAACGAAAAAAGTGCCATTGCTAGCCCACATTCAGCACTGTTAACTTGTAGCTTTCCCCCAACTTCCCTTGTGGTGGTTCCAGAATTTTCTGTTTCTCCTTCTATGTTTTATTCCTCTTTATTGTTTTCCATCTAGCTCAATTTATAGCACGGAGCTCTTTTCTGTTACTGTTTTTTTCCTTATCTGCTGGATAAGGTCTCTGTGAACTGTAGTGTAGAGGCAGCAAGTGAAGTTGACATGTACTTGTGCTTCTTTTAAAACTTCTTACAGGGATCCACTGTTTAGCCTATTTTTGACTTTCTGCAGGTCCAACATGTTGATGATACAGTTAAAGATTCACTCTTGAGGATACAAAATGGCGAGGTATATAAATTTGTTGTCCGTGATTGTCTTATTCCCCAGCCATTCACCTTTTACTTGCCCTTCATATTTACTATTGGCTCTCCTCCCACACAGAAAACCAGTTATGGTTTTGTCACTACTTGACTTTGTTATAGTTAAATCAAACTGTCTTTAATGGAAATGCACTTATCGATTTGTATTTAACAAGCAATGCACTGCAGGCTGTCAATCAGGAGGATATTGACGCTCTAAAGCGGCGAAAGCTAATAACTCAGCAGTAATTATCTACTCTTCAATATCCTTTCTCTAGCACTTGATGTTTACTAGATGTAATCTTATAATTTCCCTACTACGTGGTCAAAGGCTGGTTCTTAAATGTATTTCTTATTGCTGCACATTTAGGGTTTGGAAAGGAAACTCAGTAAGAAAAGGTCCTAACTATGCTCCTAAAAGGAAAAGAGCCGCAACTGATCTCACTCGCGAAAACCTACAGAGGTAACATTCTGAATTATTTTCTCAGGGAAGAATATATAATATTTGGGATTTACTTTTTGTAAATGCTCAATAAATTAATTGATGGAGCTGTTTTACTTGATGATGGATGATTTTTTGTTGCTACTCGAGCTAAAAAATGTCTGGCTTGGAACTTGGACTGAAAAATATTTCCATTTCTTGTTTATTTCAGAACAGGTTTCAATATAAGAGGATTTACCCCATAAAAAGATTAGCTAGGTCTCTTCAGCTATTTGACAGTTTGCAATACCCAAAGCTTTTGAATATGCCTAAATGTGGAATTTGTATCAATTGCTGGGCAGTTTGAGCATATTTTTCAGTTTAAAATTTTGTCAAGTTCGAACACTTTCTTTTTCTAGTTCAAATTGTGGATCCCCTTATATTACTTACTGAATTTACATTGGACTACATATCATGAGTACTGCTATAACCAGATAGACCACTCAACAGGCTGGGCGATGGGTCTAAAGCTGAGCACAATTCTAGCCCTAGCCGGACTATTTGCCTTATAATATAAGCCATTACCCGGCCGGAGCTATAGCCATTTTTGTTTTGTATGTAGGTCTAGGCATAAGCTAATTGTTCCACATCCTATATAAACCCCAATTCTGATATGCCATGTAACATTCTATTTATAAAGTAAGGTGAGCTAATGTAACATGTTATAGTTGACTTAAGGAGTGTAAGAGTCCACTAGAGAAAACAAAATTTAGTTCAATTCTAATTTTAGTTGTAAATCACAAAACGATGCTGTAAATTATTGTTGTTGAGTCAATAAATTAATCCAATAGTAGAGAGATTTTTCCTTAAATTAACCATCTGGAATTGAACCTAACCAATTAAAATGGGATGGAGGTAGAGCGTATGCATGTGGGTGTGTTCATCATCGTGGTTTTATTATTTTATGTTCGGCTGAAGGAGTTTTGGCATTTTATACAATCTGAAGAAAAACTCTACAAAGAAATTCATGGGCTGAGTAATATCCGTGGAGGCATAAGAAAATATTAGGTGATATCTTCCCATCTGTCTAAGCCTTGCTTAGCGTTACGTGGTACCTGTGCTGGTGGGAGATAGTAGGCATCCTATGGAATAGTCGAGGTGTGCGTAAGCTGGTCCAAATACCATTGTCATAAAATAAAAATAAAAGGAAATTCAGGCTGAATAAATGGGAACTGTTGCAATATTTAGCATTTTTCAGATGGTTTCTGAGTAGTTAATGTTTGTCTCAACATATGAATTATATCAGTAATTCATCCAAGTAGGAGTCCGCTAATTCCACGATGGATGAAGCATTGAGTTTATTTTCTGATCAATATATGTTTGCTTGTTCCTTTGAAGGGGTGACTGGAAAGAATTGGAATTTAAAGAGTACAACTTCAGTGCTAAAGGTCAGCCAGTTGAAGGTGGACATCTTCATCCATTGCTCAAGGCATGATTCTGTTCCATTTCTCATTCTTCGTTATTCTTGTCGCTTTAAATTAGTTTATTCTGTTAACCAAAGCCAAATTGCCTTCGCTCATGTGTTAACGAAGTCATACCATCTTGTTGCAGGTCAGGCGGCAGATACAAATGATTTTTCTTAATATGGGGTAGGTCTAATCGCCATTTTTCCCGTGTCTATATATGGATGCTGTATATGCATGCATGTGTGTAGATGAAATTGTCCATGTATATATTGAATTGTATATTTGGAAACTCTCTGTAGTGGACTGTAACTGCAATATTTCATTGAATGCAGGTTTGAGGAGATGCCAACAAATAATTTTGTTGAAAGCAGGTAAGCTATTACGTCTTCTGCGAGTATTTTCCTTGGTCATAAGTACAAGTGAGCCAGTCATAACTGATGGAACAGTTAGAATTCCTGAAGGAAAAAGCTTTCAGGTTATATTATGGCTTACCTAGGAAAATGGCACATCTCTGTCTTTTTTCTTTTGTCCAAGTAAATGAAGCCAACCAACATTTTCATCGCGTGGCTATTAGTTAAGAGGTTGATGTGTAAATATCTTGAATCAAATCCTACTTTATCCTCCATTGGAGATATAGGTTTTGGCTATTGTCATTTTACTTGCTATAGTTCCTAGCATATAACAGTCTCAAAGTACCGTATATATTTCAGCTGTAAAGCAATTTGCTAAATTCTATTTTTTCATTTTGAATGTTCATGAGATTCTGATGAACAATCAAAATTATTGAACATAGAGGGTAAACTGTAGCTATTGAACTTTCGTGACCTTTCAAGCTCAAATTTCTTTTTAAAGAGAAGAGCTTTCAAGCTCAAATGATGGTAAACCATAAAGTTCACTTGCTATCGTATTCCATTTACGTGTAATTCTTCTTTGATGTATAGTTTGTGGTGATTTGTGTACTGTCATGTTTTTCCTTTAGTAATAATTGCAAGGATTAGCTTTTGTCTTAATCCTTGTCAAAGATGTATATGTCTATGTGGCTGGTCATATTTGCAGTTTTTGGAACTTCGATGCACTCTTCCAGCCACAGCAGCACCCTGCCCGTGATTCCCATGATACATTCTTTTTGAAAGGTTAGTTTGACTTTGCATTTTATCCGCTTCATCTGAGTTTCTTCTAACAAACTATTTGTTTGATTTTTGTAGTCCCTTCCACTACAAAGATGCTGCCAGAAGAGTATGTTGAGCGGGTAAAACAAGTTCATGAATCTGGTGGTTACCAGTCTAGGGGGTATGGTATAATACTGCCAATACTTAATTCAATCTCACCCACGCTTGTCAAGGTTTTCACACCCCTTTAAAGAGTATATAATCATGCTTCCTTCTTAGATATGGGTATGATTGGAAAAGAGAGGAAGCAAACAAGAATCTTTTGCGGACACACACTACTGCAGTTTCGTCAAGAATGTTGCGTGCATTAGCTCAGGTCTAAATCTCTCACCATATTCAGAATCATAATTTCATGTATATATTACACAGTGAATTTCTTATTATGTGTACAACATCTTGTTGCAGAAGCCTTTTGCCCCCAAGAAATACTATTCCATTGATCGTGTTTTCAGAAATGAAGCAGTTGATCGGACACATCTTGCTGAATTTCACCAGATAGAAGGTTATCAAATTGATATACAATTTATCCAAATTTTCCAGACCTCGTGTTATATATTTTTTCCAATAATTCAAAGACTTTTGATACCTTGTTTTGTATTATAGGTGCGTTTTTTTTCTTTCAATTAGCAAGTTCACTTCTGTATTATTTTTAATATTACATGTTGGATGTTGTATGAGTTACTGAGTGACTGTACAGTACAGAATACCTCTATAATTTCGTCTTAGGGGTCATACAAAAAGCAGAAGGCCATTGCATTTGGCATCCATCCTCACCCCTTTCCCTATTTCTTAACTGGAGTCTGCTAACTTTCTAGGCATGCTATCAACCTGAAAGCATATTGATCTCTTATAAGTTGAGTTTGATACTGGCATTAGCAGAAGCCTGAGTGGTATTTGCTATGCACTTCTGAAATATATTTCTGCATCTGTGTAAATTCCGTACAGTAATAGGCCATATCAAGGTATCTTTTCATGTTCAAACATAATACTAAACTATGATGTGTTTGGTAATTGTTTATGTCTGTCTTGTTTTATCTGCATTCCATTCCTGTTAACAATTGCATGAACTTATTGTTATGGTTTCTCGTTCCAGGCTTAATATGTGATCGTGGACTTACT
Organism: Nicotiana noctiflora; assembly: GCA_032618575.1. Lineage (NCBI taxonomy): Eukaryota > Viridiplantae > Streptophyta > Magnoliopsida > Solanales > Solanaceae > Nicotiana > Nicotiana noctiflora. The sequence continues at coordinate 191,663 of JASVEL010008407.1, read as the reverse complement.
CTTGGTGACCTGATTGGTGTTCTTCATGACTTCTTTGCTCGTCTAGGTGACAAACCAACACTATGCTGTATTCTTGCTTATGTTCATTTTTTGGTTCAGAAATGTCTGCATCAAGCCTTGGGTTTCATACAAAAGATAAAGCTTGCGGTGATATCATGTCCAATTCTTGTAATTTTGAGAGGGCTAATTAGTTGCTAACTTCTTTTTTTTTTCTTTTCTAATTACAGGAATGTCCAAGCTTCGGTTCAAACCTGCTTATAATCCTTATACTGAGCCCAGCATGGAAATTTTCAGGTTGTAGTAGTATATTTGACGAGAATGAACAAGTTTTCAACTCAGCAATAATTTCATATCCTTTTTTTTGTCAGCTACCATGAAGGCTTAAAGAAATGGGTGGAAGTTGGGAATTCTGGTATGTTTAGGCCTGAAATGCTGCTTCCTATGGGGTTGCCAGAAGATGTTCGGGTTATTGCCTGGGGCCTTTCCCTTGAGAGGTATACAAACTGTTAGTGGTATCATGTTCTTATTTATAAATTAAAATTAACTTTCGGTACTTCTGTTGCTGGTGATATTGATGGAGTTGAAAGTTGTTTTCACGTTTGAACTTATTAGTTATTAACCCATCAGAAGAACTGATAACCACAGTAAAACCACACTTCTGTATTGTTTTCTTGATCCATAATACTATATGATAGCATTCACTGTGGCAACTAGCAAGAAAGTGTTAAATGTTTAATTTTGTACCTATAATTCATCTTATTTGTGCAAACATGTGATAATTCAAATCAAATAGAAATGTTCTAGGCTCGAAACACTGGATCATATACGTGTCTAATAGCAAATAGGAGAGATTTTTGGCATAATGAAAGTAGCTCCCAAGAGAAAAGGTGTCAGTTTGGTTTTAATAGTACTCAAATTGTTTTCTGCTGCAAATATTCAAAGCCTCTATGACTAAGGTGCTCTCATGCAATGCTTGCAATAGTTTCTAAACTGATTATTGCTTTTCTTGGCGCAATTCGTGCTAGTTGGCAGAGATTGAAAGTCGTCTGGATTTGGTATAGTTGCTGCAGTTGTTTGCAGCTCTTGGTAATGTCTTAGAAAGAGAAGAATGGGCAGGGGGAGAGAAAAGAATCAAATATGGGTTGGTAGTTGTAGTCGCCTGAATAGCTGTTTGTGGCTGAGTAGTCATGTGGTAGGGTAGATGGTCTCTTTGTTGGTTTTAGATGAAAGTTTTCTGTGTGCACATGGATAGATCTGTTGACAAGGATGTATCTATGATTTGAAAAACCTGACGGGTGGTGTAAGATCTTTTTCTGTTTATGCTTTAGATTGCATTGTTTCCAGACCCCCGTTGTGGGATTATACTGGGTAGTTGTTGCTTTAGATTGCATTGTTTATATTGCACATTCCATGTAATAAAATTATGTTCACGTTTCGTGGAGGCTTATTTTGCTAGTCTTCGTGCTCCAGGCCCACCATGATTCTCTACGGGATTGACAATATCAGAGATCTTTTTGGTCCTAAGGTATAATTGGCACTTCGTCAATTGATTGTGGTACAATTTCTCAGTGATGCAAATGTTTGACCTTGTTTTTATTTTTTGCAGGTGGATATAGGTCTCATAAAAAGAAATCCAATATGCCGGCTTGGGATTTAGTAACAAATCATTCTTGAGTTGCGGATCCAGTCTATGACATATGTCAGATATTCTTGATGGTATTGAGATAAATTTTTCTGCAGAGGCAACTAGTTGATATCTCTTCTTTACATAGTGGGAAAACTCTCGCTGGTAATTATTGTAGAAGGTGGTTGATTTATCTACCTACACATGAGATTGTTGATACAAATGTGAAGATTAATTTTCAAATTGATGGGAGCTGTATTCGGTTTGATGCTATTATAACTGGATTTGGGCTCATTTAATACCTTCACAGCACTTTTGATGATCTTATTATGTGTACTCTTGAAAATTTAATGTCAGCAAGGGTGATCGTAGTTTCGAATAATGTTTGGAGTTGCAGCTTACCGTAGACGTTGGATGAAAATATGGGGGATTTGCATCTATGTTTTTTGTGTTATGTTTTAACTTGTGTATGTTTTACAAAAAAAAGCAAGCGTACCCGCTTTTTCGCATATCTTCACTATACGAGACTGAAGTAGCAAAGATAATCATGCAAAATTTCAACATTCTAGTAGCCGGCCCTGAAATTCAGCTTTAGAGAGAAGTTTTGAAGTTTTTGTTTTTGTAACTGGCGAAAGTTTTTGTTAGTAATTGGCGAACTTCAGCTCTAGAGCTGAAGTTTTTGTTTTTGTAACGCGCGAACTTTAGCTCTATAACTCTAAGAGTTGAATTTTTTGTTTTGTAACTGTCTAATTTCAGTTCTAGAGCTGAAGCTTTTGTTTATAATTGGCTAACTTCAATTCTAGAGTTGAAGTTTTTATTTTATAATTGTCGAACTTCAGTTCTAGAATTGAAGTTTTCTTGGTTTATACAATTTTTGATCTGGAATGAAGCTATTCTTACTCAATGTAATACAGGGTCAAGGTTTGTTCATTTCTCTATTCAATTTACTTTCAACATTATTGCTTAATTATTTAAAATCTTGCCCATACGTTTACGCTCATATTGGAAAGCCACATAAGAATTGAATTTGGATGTAATTACAGAGTTTGGCATGTTTGTTTGGCCTAGTAATTATTTGATCAGCATAAAATTGGGTGTAATTGGAGGGTGTAAACACTCTCCAATTAGGAAGGCGAGAATTGGTGGTAATTATACTGTTGCTCTGATGTTAAGCAACCCCCACTTCCAACCGAGAGGTTGTGAGTTCGAGTCTCCCCAAGAGCAAGGTGGGTAGTTCTTGGAGGGAAGGATGCCGGGGGTCTATTTGGAAACAGCCTCTCTACCTTAGGGTAGGGGTAAGGTCTGCGTACACACTACCCTCCCCAGACCCCACTAAGTGGGATTATACTGGGTTGTTGTTGTTGTTGTTGTATACTGTGCAATTACAAGATTATTTTTTTTATTTTAATTTATTTTCTTTATAACTTTTTATTTTTATTATTTTAATTTTTAAAATTTTATTTTTACTTTTTAATTTCTTTTAAAATTTTAAAAATATTTTCTTTGTACATTATTTATCTTTTATTTCTTGTTATTTCATGTAATTGCTTATAATTTATTTATATTTATTTTATTATTCTATTTTTTGAAACTACACATCCTAATATTATAAATAATGGGTAATTTACAAACTTATCATATAATGAGTGATTTAATTAAAGTGGAATTTTATTGTTGAATGTGGTTATAAACTTATTATGTTTCCTAATCTAAAATTATAGTGGACCTTGCTATTATTATGTTGGAATTTGACATATGCTAATAATTTCTTTTTGTAGTTTGAAATTGTGTTATATTCATGGTTCTAATTTACATGTTTTAGTAGTATTGGCTCACGTCGCATGTTGTTCATTTTTTAATTAGAACTGATAGATTAGTTTTGTCTAACATTTGAATAATGTTATAACATTATATTTATAAATATTAATTTATTTTATTAAATATGAATTCCATGATGTTCTTACAAAAAAATTTATTTTATTTTTGTATGTATCTAAACTAAATATTATTAATTTAAAATATATAGATAAATTATTTTTACAATATTAGTTATAAATATATGATTATTTATTAATGTATAGGTCACGAAAATTATACATCTTAAATACAAAATATAATATCATTTATACTTATAAAAATTTATAGGCATATATTTATTATATTAACTTTTAAGTTTTGATAATTACTTAATTTGAAATTTAATCTAACTGTATAATTACATTTATGCAACTAAACAGTAAATTTGTAATTACACTATGACCATAGTAATTACACCAACGGGTGACTTTCCAAACAGACTCTAAGTGGAAGCGTATTATCTTCTGTATCCATTGACATATGAGGTTTTTCACTGCTTTTATATCATTGTGGGATGGCAAATATACTGTTTAATTTTCTTCGTATGCTGATAGTTCAGTAAATATTAGTACAATAATGCTACTAGAATGTATAGTATGATGGCTTATGAGGAATTGAGTGAAGCCACAGAAGGAGAGATATTGTCATAGGCGGATTCAAGATTTAAATTCTATGGGTTCAAACTTATTACTATATTTTTAAAATTATGGGTTCCTATCTATTATTTTTACAATTTAATAAATGTTTACATATAAATATTTACTCCGCGTCAAAAGTTATGGGTTCAGTTGAACCCGTATACAGTATACGACATCCGCCACAGGATATTGTTACATCAATGTTAAGTTCCAGAGAGATATGAAGATCAGTGATAGAAGGAGGAGGAGAAAGGGGCTGAAATTATTTAAAAAATGAGTACAAGTTAAAAGTTTTAAAACAATAGGTATAAATTAAATAAGTATAACTAAATAAGGTGTCCCGTATAATTTTTACCAAAAATATTCAAACATGTTGAACCATGAAGCACTTTGTTTAAAAAAGAACAACCGCAGGAACTCAAAATTGTAGAACTGAGACAAGCTGTAACTCAATTAAACTAGAACCAGAGTGGCGCTGACTGGTGAGTGTTACATAAAAGTTTACTCTTGTATCTTTTAAGGTAGCGTTGGGAATTTATATTTTAATTAAATTATTACCGTAAAAAAGGTGTATAATCTGATAACGCTTTTTTTTTTTTCTGAATAAAATCTTTTGTGATTATCCACGTGCGACTCACTAAAACCATACCGATTCATTGCTAAACCAATTGAAGGCAGGATTATTTTATTTTACTATATTATTATTATTATTATTATTATTATTCCCCGAAATCTCTCTCCTCCATTTTCGCCTTCCAGAGGCGCCACCTGTTCTCACCCAACCAGGCACCTTTTTTCTTTCCATTTCTGTATTTCTCTTTCTAATCCAATATCGATAATATATTCTAATTTGATGGATATTTCTATGATGATGTTTATATTTAGTAATATCAAACATATATATATATATATATATATATATATATATATATATATATATATATATATATATATATATATATATATATATACTAATACTAATATATGCTGGAGGACATGGTCATAAAAATCTCAAGTGTTTGATATTTTCTTCTTGTCATCTTTGTTACCTCAGGCTTTGCATCTGTTGGGAAAACCAAAAATGAATAGATGTGGAGACATCTCTGTGTCTGATGGAGTTGTTTGTCCTAAGCCTCGCCGGCTTGGGTTCTTCAATTCTTCCTATGTTCCCGCCGACGAACCCGTCAGATGAACTGAACTTCTGGATATAATTCTCACCAAGGTAACTTCTGGTTGATTCCAATTACTCAATTCTAGTGGTAATTTTAAAAAATAAATGTTTATTTTCTTATATATGCAAATGAGCTAGCTTTTTATGTGAACTGTTTTTAATTCAATTACTACTGCTGTCAAATTTTGATTGTTCTGCTATAAACAGGGGAGCTATGCTGTGGAGAATACCAATTTTGAGCTAACTTCATCTCCGCCATTCGTTTTTGGTTCTCCGCCTACAAGGGCTTCGAATCCCCTGATTCAGGATGCTCAATTCAGCAACAATAACAGCAATTTTGTTCCTATACTAGCAATTCCCGAAGGAGCAGCTGCACCTTCACCACCATCCTTCTTTACCTCCACCTCCACTCGTGGCTGCGTTCCGGTGAAGTATGGGAACAAGCAAGCTGCTGTGAGGATTGAAGGCTTCAACTGCTGCAGCAGCATCTTTGCTGTTGCTTATGTAAATCCTGTCGCAGAGATGACAAAACAACCACAACAAAGTAAAAGAAGTAAAAATCTGAGATTTTTGGGGAGAGGTGAAAAAACAAACCAAACCAAATTCGTTTTGGCCTTGTATATATAGAGTGAAAGAAAATGAGTTATATTTTCCAGTCATTCATTCCCTGTTTGTGAATATGTTTATTAGGTGATGATTGAGTGTTCATATGATATCTGAAAAATAAGTAGTAAACTGAGTAACCCAAAGAGGAAAGATATGCCAAATGATTGTCCTCTTTCCTTTGGGATTAATTAGGCGTCTTTCTTAGAATTAGGCCAAGTTATGTGTTAAGTCTGTAATGTAGTGTGAGAGTCTCAAAAGAAAGACTTATTCATTGTGACTGAAAAAATTTCTCACTCTATCCCGTCCTTTGTAATTGTAATCCGAAGGCCGAAGGAGAGCAGAAGATAGTCTTGTTAGACAATTTTTATTCATATTGTGTTTATTCTTTTCTTTTTCTTTTTCTTTTTCCTTTTTTTTTTATTTCTCTCCTGAGCCGAGGGTCGATTGGAAACAAACTCTCTGCCCTTTCGGTAGGGGTAAGGCCTGTGTACGTATTACCCTCCCTAGACCCCACTTTGTGGGACTATATTGGGTAGTTGTTGTTGTTGTTATTGTGTTTAATCTATGGCTAGTGATAATTTCTTTTTCAGTAGTGCTACTGATTTCTTTATACTTCTGCTGTATGGTAGCTAGGATGCATGTGCAATGAGATTCTTTTGTCAAGCTTTGATATCAACAATGTAATTGTGGTATTGTTTTACATATAGCTTTCTGAAAAGTCCATTTAATGGCCTTATTATTGCCACTACTATGTGATTCTGCTGAGGATTCTGAACTTATCTAATAGCTAACAATGACTTGAATCGTGGCTTTCCCAGGTCAGGTTAGTGTTCTTCTTTATTTACCTCAGATAGCATATATTTGTATAAATTTGATGTCTTCTGAATAAAAATGCCCTTTCTTTGAGGAATTAGTCATGCAAATAAGATTAGAAAACAAAATTATGTAGTCTTTGAATAGGACTGGAAATGGATATCTCTTTATGCTCATTTTCAGCAGTTATGTAAACTGTGCCGCCTCTTTCTTGTAGTAAGATAAATCAAGATAATAACACTTAATACTGGAAACTTTTGATAATGGATCCTCCCAAAAATTTATAAAACGTAAGCAGGTGCAAAGAGATCAATGGAGGGCTTGACTAAAGCGACGGAATTTCAAATTCTTTCCATGAGACGTAAGCGAATAACCAGGAAGCATTATAGGTTTCTTCTTCGTTCTTTCCCTGATTGCATCATTGGATAAATTAGTTCATAGTTGTGGAGGAGAGATACCCGTTTAAATTAAATGCAGAATGTGTTTAAACAACTAAAGCTTGCTGAACAGGCAACCTTTTAAATATAGATGATTTTACATCCTGTAACTTAAAACTTCTCCTGGATTTATATTTCATTATTCCCTCTACTTTTTTGCCCCATCTATCGAGTTTTTTATTCTAGCTAATAGTTTTTTTTGGGTTAAAATTGTCCAAATATTGTTTGCTAGATTAGTTACGGATAATTAAGTGAATTGAGCTGTGTACTTGGTGTTCTCTGTAAGAGGTTTTACACTACGCAGCTTAAAGATCGGTACTCATATTTCCTAAGATAAATCATATCATGCCAACGTGACCCAATATCTTGGTTCTATCAGAGGCATTATTTGTTATATTAGAGTTTCTAAGCCATCTAATGTGGATCCAGCTGATATCAAGGGAGCCATGACTGCTGAAATTGTGCAGTCACATTGTGGGCATTATCATGTGCTTCCTGCAGTTGATGAATTTGCAGGCTTTCAGAATTTCAGGTCCATAGTTTATAAAGCTGAATTATTATGGCATGCAGGGCCATTATTATTTACATATGATATGATAAATTTCTACAATCTGGAGCTGAACAATACTAATGTAAGGATGTTCTGTTTTCTCCTATTACAGTTGAATTGTTTAACTTTATGCATTTTGATTACATGCATAGTGTATTAGTGTATATATTGTTTTTGACAAACCAGGAGAACGACCCCCTTACTTTCTTGGTAACACTAGTTTCGTTATTATTGGCCCTTAATTTTTAAGCCTAGTTGCTTCCGCTGATGAAAAGAGTACGATTTTAGCCCGTAGGAAGCCTTAATGAGCCAAAACATTTAGAAAAGAAAATCCTCCAGTATTAAGGCCTCTGAAAAAAGATCTGCTGTGAAGAAACTTACATAAGCAAAACTGATATTTGGAAAAGCCGGAGACTCGGCTCTTTTTTCTCCTATTTCTTTGGGCATCATTTCACATCTATTAATATGATTGACAACTAAATTTGTGTTTATTCATGTCATATTTGATTCATAAGTAACATCTTCTGGCTGTCATTAACATGTGGAGCTGTTATAACTGTCTCATCTTTATGTGTTAGTTGATAAGAGGATGAATTTTTTTGTTTATATACTTTTGGTCAGTAAAACTCCCCCCCCCCCCACCCCCCTCCTCATCAAGGCCAAGTTCATTTTCTTCGGTTAAGCACTTAGAAGTATTTTACTGCAGATGATTGAAGTCTCTGTTTGCTCTGGTATAACGTAAAATGTTGTCCAATCACCTTTGTTAAAACTTTAAACATTTAGTGTGGAGACAACAACAACAACAACTACCCAGTGTATTCTCAGAAAGTGGGGTCGGGGGAAGATAATACGTACACAAGCCTTACCCTTACCCGAGAGGGTAGAGAGGCTGTTACCAATCGACCCTCGGCTCAAGTGAAAGAGAAGAGAAAGAAGAGAAAAAGAAAAGGAACAACAAAAGAGCATTAGTGACTCCAGCAGAAAATGCATAAACAGATAACTACACATAAAATGGTAAATTAAAAGGCATGCAATAACACCTAACAGTGACTTAGTGTGGAGACACTTTCATTTATTTATTTTGTGGCTGCAGTAATATGTTTAGATATCTTGTGCTGTGTTTTAACAGTCATAAAGAGCCAATTAACACTTAACAAGCTATGCAATCTGCAAACGGACACCATCAAGTTAAGGATTGATAACATTGCCAAGGTGGTGCTGGCCTATAAAACCTTATTTGGTGAATTGCTGTTTCTTTAAGTCATAAGCAATGAATGAATCAATTCTTTTATGGATGTTTTGATATGTTGTACATCATGTGCAGATTGGTGATCACACAACACATGACTTCATTGAGAAGAAACAGTGGTTTTTGTACTGGATGATTAGAAGTATCGCACCAGGCAAAGCATCAAGTTCACACTGAGGGCCAGTGGTACACTGTTCGAAACTCGGCAAATAATGGGTCCGACCCTTTACCCTTCTCTACTTAATACAAGGCTTTTGTCTGTGGTAGAGTTTCGAACTACTCCAAGCAAAGCATCAAGTTCACAATGAAAGATCAGCTGGGGGGGGGGGGTAGTCATGCTGTTTAGAGCACACTACCATATGTATAATTACATGTACCATAAGTAAGATCTGTCTAGACTAGAACTGTTAACAGCAGCACCCTTTACCTTTCACTTGGCTACAGTACTGTACTCATGTAATTACATTGTGTTTTTAAAATTGAGCTCATGTCAAATTCTTAATGAGTTTTCCTATCCATATGGCCATTTGTAAATGTGATTTTTTACTTTTATAGATTCTTTTCTCAAACTCAAAGTCGAACAAAACCAATTATATTTATCAATAAGTTGAACTGAGAAAAGCAAAAATTTCACTTTGTCATGTTTTTCTGTTTAAAACAAATATGCTCATCTATCGGTGTTCATGGTTCTGTTTGGATCGATTTTTCCTTAAAAAAAAAACCAAATCAAGTAAGTCGGTTTTTCAAATATTAAAATTAAACCAAATCAATTAAGTTGGTTTTTCTCGATTCGGTTTATGTCGTTTTTTCGGATTTTTTCGGTTATTTGTCGGGGTTTTCTTAAATATAAGACATACATTACCAAACGTATATTCCAACGACCACATTTTCTATGTAACACTATCAAATTAATTGTCCTTTGAGAAATTTATTATTTACCAAATTATATTGGTGATAATTGAATCAAATAGTGATGAATAATGTAAGGACTCAACTAAAAATATGTTATTTTTAACACGAAACAGATTCTTACACTAAACAAAAGAAAACTACCAATCAAACTAAAGAATTATATTAAAAGTGCAAACAATTAACATTTACCATAAATTTTTTGAAACGTTGTATATATATATATATATATATATATATGTGTGTGTGTGTGTGTGTGTGTGTGTGTGAGAGAGAGAGAGTCAGAATCCGACTCCACGATAATTAACGAAGATAATCTCGTCTTGAGCTAATCCATAATTAATTAGTGGTATGACCTCTTATTCGTAGTATTATTCTACTCTCTTTCAGTAGGACCACAAAGGCTCGACCTATCCGCCTCCCCATGGGGACAAAATCTCAGCTTGGTCACGACCACTTATTTCCTACTCACGGAGATCACAACTATAAATATGAGAAGCAGAAAGGGGGCATCTTCTTGATCACTATTCTCCAGAAAGAGAGAGAGAACAGACAAGAAGTACCCATCTCATGGGAAGATAAAACGCCATTGTAAGACTCTAAACCTCTTCATGGAGATGGAGGCCGAATTAATATCATCAATAAAAGTTGTTAATGCTTCTTCTCCTAATCTTGAGTGTTTATTATCATTCCTTTCACATGGTTCATGTATTATTATGATATGCTATGATTTACCCGTAACTTATATATATTATTTTGTATTCGTAAAGTATGTGATAACTTTTTGAGAAAACAAGGTGTAATAAATTTGAAATAATTACTCCTGTAGTCGATTTGGTTCGATTTTTTTCTGATTAAAACCAAAACGAAACCAAATTTGATTGATTGTTAAAAATCAAAATCAAAATCAAATCAAACTAAAACTGTCGATTTTTTTGATCGATTTAATTTGATTTTTCGGGGTTTTATGAACACCCCTATGCTCATCCCTTGGATTGGGGTTCCGTTTGAGTTTCGTATACATTATTATTTTATTCTATTTGTGTCTCAATTTTTCATTTTCAAGTCAGAATGTCTTAAAAGTAAGTGGAATGATTGCATTACACAATTATGTGAGGGTAGGCTAGGAATTTACCTTCTTTAATGATCAAACAAATTTAGGTATGTGCATACAACCGCATTTCCGCCTATTGCAGAAAATACAATTGAATGTATCAAACTGGAGTAAATTTTACCTGTGGTCATATAAATATAATTTTTTTTTACCAAAGTTATATATTTATTTTCTCAGACAAAAAATTATAAATTTTTTACTAACTCACACAAAAATCATAGTAACCGACAATCAAATTTTCAATATTATTTCCTTATTCCGTATTTTTTTTATTTCTATCTAATAAATAATAATCCAATTAAAATAAAAATGAACCAACCCGACCCACTAATACTATAAGTGAATCCTTCACAACACGACACTTCTGTCTTGTATTTTTTTTTCCTTCAAAATTTTCATTAAATTTATTGCATTTTGTTTCAAGTGCTTTCTAATCATACCTTTTTTTTTTTTTTGTCAGAATCTCATGCATTGCAAACTAATAATTTTTTCATGGGTGAAGAATTCGTTTTTAGAATTATTTTAATATATATATGAGTATTGGGTCAGGTCATTCTTATTTTAAAGGAAAAAAAAGACAAATTAGTCGAAACTAATTGCATCCGCTAAAAAAATATATAGAATACGTATATTATATAATACCCATATATAAATAAAAATATATAGTTTATCGGCTATTATTTTAACAGCGGTTAAAAATATATATTCTCTTATTTAAATTGGATTATTATTTATTAAACTGAATATATATAAAAAAAATAAAAAAGGTGAAATAAGAAAATACTACTGAAAAATTATGTTTTTGGTCACTATTATGTGAGTGAAAGTCTTATAATTTTTATATGAAAAAATAAAATTATACGACTTTGATAAAAAAAAAAGTTATAGTTATATGAATCTATGAATCAAGTGCATAAACAGAGGTACATGGTCTCATCCCCTTTAGTTATAAACCAAATTAAATGTGATCATGGAGTTATTTCATGTAGCCTAAAGATAACAAAGAAAAGTCTATGACTTAGGGTGTGTTTGGTATGAAGGAAAACATTTTCTGGAAAATATTTTCCAATTTTCCCATGTTTGGTTGGCTTAAATGTTTTGGAAAACATTTTCCTTATCAATTCATTTTCCTCCAATTGGAGGAAAATGTTTTCCTTATCAAAAGAAGGAAAAATATTTTCCAAAGGTCCTTCTCAACCATTCTCACCCTCACCAACCCACCCCACCCCCTCTCCAAAAAACAGTTTTTTTTATAGAAAAATTTCAGTTTTTCCGTTACCATCCACCCTACTACCCCTCCACCCCACCCCGCAAAAAAAATTTCTTTTACCTTAATTTTTTTTCTATAATTTTAAATTTATGTTTTCTTATTTTTCTGCACCACCCACCCCTACCCCTCCCCCCTCCCCCCATTGAGGGGTAGGAGAGTTGCAAAAAAAATATTTTTCTAAAAAAACTATTTTTTACTCTCTAACCAAACATAGAAAATATTTTTCGGAAAATGTTTTCCACTTACCAACCAAACAAGAGAAAATAAGTGATAAAATCACTCATTTTCCATGAAAACATTTTCTAGGAAAACATTTTCCATGGAAAACATTTTCCTTCATACCAAACACACCCTTAGGATTTAAGAATGTGGACGGGTCCAAGGAGATAAAGTAGTAGTATAACTTGTGGAAAATGAAATTTACTCGGTTAGTAAATGGATATTAATACATTAAAAGAGTGTTTGGTTAAGCTTATAAGCTGGTTAAATTGGCTTATAATTATTATTATTTGGCTTATCTATGAGTTTGATAAAATTAAAAGTACTTATAAGATAAGTGCTTATAAGTAAAAAAATAAGTCAAAAGTCATAAGTTGGTCTCTCCTAACTTATTAAATTTTAGCTTATAAGCACTTTATGTTTGACCAAAATATTTACTATTCTATCCCTCAAATACTCATTTTTTAAACAAAACTCTTTGTATACCCAATTTTTTAGTTGATTATTAGTAATTTCAACACTTTTATTCAAATACGTAACTACTTATTTTTTAAATCAGCATCATTATTTAAAAGTGCTTTTCAACATCTATGCTTATCAGCTACTCTAAATTAGCTATGCCAAACCGACTATCTGATCATTATTTAAATCTTTTTGCTGGTCAAACTGTTGTTAATAAATCAATATCTAAGGCACAGAAATGTGTCAAACCAGAGCAAACTATAGAGATAGTTTATAAATATGTTTAAGGGCAAATAAGTCATAATTTTGAATGTTTTGTTAATAGGTCAAAGAGCTATTTGAACTGGTCTTGTGTTGTTACCTATCTGCATCAGATTTAGGTTGACTGGTCTACAATAAATTGCTCTCTAGCGTTTGGAATTTTGTTTTTGTTCAATTTGTAACAATTTATTACTCGGGAATAATTATTAGGTAAAATAAAAATAGAGTATAGATATTTAAGTTTTTGGGAAATTACTGGTGATATATCCACGTGCAACACACTGAAAAACCGTACAGAATCACACCAAAACAATTTAATACACGCTGGTTTTTATCTTTATTTATTTTAATTTAATTTAATTTTCATGTCTCTCTCTCCTCCTGCACCTGTATGAATGGTGGCTCCTCTCACTCTCTTTCTTTCTTTCTTCTCCGCCACTATTTTCTTACCAAAAATCTCTCTCCTCCATTTTCGCCTTTCACAGGCACCACCAGTTCTCACCCAACAAGGTACTTTCTCTCTTTCCATTTCTGTAATTATCTTTCTAATCTAATTAATTTGCCATAATTACATAGCCTATTTGATGGATGTTTCTACAATATTAAATATATTTAGTAATATCAAACATATATATAAAAATATTTGTATGTGGATATGGTCATAGAGATCTCAAGTGTTTGATAATATCTTTGATTTGTCTTCTTTGTTGCTTCAGGCTTTAGATCTGTTGTGAAAAACCAAAAAAATGAATAGATTCGCCTATCAGCAAACGGCCTTTGTGGGTTGTGTTGGAGTTGGAGATGTGAGACGAGGAGATATCTCTGTATATGGTGCCGTTGTTTGCCCCAAACCTCGCAGGATCGGGCTCGTCGATTCTTCCTATCTTAACACTGACGAACGCATCAGATCTTCTCGATCAGAGGCTTGCGATTTGAAAGCTGGGACTGAACTTCTGGATATCATCCTCACCAAGGTATAATTTTTTGCTTTTTTATTTTCATAATGATCTAGTTGGTGACGTGAACTGTTAATAATTCAATAACTTCCGCTGACGAATTTTGATTTTTTTCCTCTGTAAACAGGGTAATTATGATGAGGAGAAAACCAATTTTGAGATGGCTTCATCTCCGCCTTTCTATTTTGGGTCTCCGCCTAGCAGGGTTTCGAATCCTCTGATTCAGGATTCCCAATTCAGCAACGACAATTTTGTTCCTATATTAGCAATTCCAGATGCGGCAGCTGCACCTTCACCACCGCCCTCCTTCACCTCAGCCTCCGCCGCCGCCGCTCGTAAGAACGGGGGTGGCTGCGTTCCGGTGAAATATGGGAACAAGCAAGCTGCTGTGAGGATTGAAGGCTTCAATTGCCGCAGCAGCATCTCTGCTGTTGCTTAGGTAAATCCCGATGTTAAACCAATCGAAGAGATTAAAAAGAAGATATTTTTGAGGGAGAGGTGAGAAAAGAAAACAAATTTATTTTAGCTTTGTATATATAGAGTGAAAGAAAGTTACCATGAGTTATAATTTTCCAGTCATTCAAATCCTGTTTGTGAATATGTTTATTAGGTGATGAATGAGTGTTCATTTGATATTGGAAAAATAATAAGCTGAGTAACCCATAGAGGAAAGATAGGCCAAAAGATTGTCCTCTTTCCTTTGGGATTATTAGGTTTTTCTTTTTAGTATTAGGCTAAGTAGTGTGAGAGAGTCAAAAGAGAGACTTCTTCTTTGTGACTCAAATGGTTGTCACTCTTGTACCTTCATTTGTAATTGTAATCCGAAGGAGAGGAGAAGGTAGTCTTGTTAAGACTAAATTCTATTCATATTGTATTTATTCTACTACTAGTGCAAATTTCTTTTATGGATATAAGGAAGCGACCTCTCTACACCTTCGAAATAGGGTATACATGTTACCCATGTCAGATTTTATTTATGGAATTTTACTGAATCGTTGTTGGCAAACTATTCTTTGTTGAGTTTTGGAGAAGGTAGTCTTGTTAAGACTAAATTCTATTCATATTGTATTTATTCTACTACTAGTGCTAATTTCTTTTATGGATATAAGGAAGCGGCCTCTCTACGCCTTCGAAATAGGGTATACATGTTACCCATGTCAGATTTTATTTATGGAATTTTACTGAATCGTTGTTGGCAAACTATTCTTTGTTGAGTTTTGGAGAAGGTAGTCTTGTTAAGACTAAATTCTATTCATGTTGTATTTATTCTACTACTAGTGCTAATTTCTTTTATGGATATAAGGAAGCGGCCTCTCTACGTCTTCGAAATAGGGTATACATGCTACCCATGTCAGATTTTATTTATGGAATTTTACTGAATCGTTGATGGCAAACTATTCTTTGTTGAGTTTTGGAGAAGGTAGTCTTGTTAAGACTAAATTCTATTCATATTGTATTTATTCTACTACTAGTGCTAATTTCTTTTATGGATATAAGGAAGCGGCCTCTCCACGCCTTCGAAGTAGGTATACATGCTACGCATGTCAGATTTTATTTATGGAATTTTATTGAATAGTTGTTGCTGGCTAACTATTCTTTGTTGAGTTTTGATAAATCATCAACTATGTAATTATATAGTAATATTTTAGTCATAGCTAGCTTTATGAAGAAGTCCATTTAATGCCGTAATTATCGCCACTACTATGTGATTCATGCTCGAGGATTTTGAACTTATCTTAATAGATTTGTTTGGTATAAAAGAATTGATGAAGATGCCTAGTTGAACAAGGCAAGTTGGGTGAGAAATATAGTGAATTAATGTGATGGGAAACATTTGAGAGTACGTGGATCTGGTTGTCTTCTTGTAGCTTATTATTGTTTGAATTAATTTGATTTTGTTGAATTGATTTGTCAGCTGAATTATGGACCCTTCCCTAGTATTTAGGCGTAAAAGGTGCATAGGCGTGGGGTACTATGTTTATTATTTTGTTGTATTTTAGTGTCATTCTAAAGGAGACTTTTAGATTGCTGACTAGTTTGTGATTAGGCTAGGCTGGCTTTGCTCATGGGTTGGGCACCACTTTGGTAGACAAACACAATAAAAGAATTGGCAAATTGGTGGGGTTAAGACGGCCCTTGCACTCTCTAAGAATTGTCTGTGTCAAACTCTTGTATTATGCAGATACCAAACTTTGGAGTATGTCCTGTGCCGACAGTGAGTCATCACTATTCACTAGCATTGGACATAGATTTGATATTACAACAACAAGAACAATTTAGTATAATATCACAACTGGATTTTGGGGAGGATAATATGTACGCAAACTTTACCTCTACTCCGAGAGACGGAGAGATTGTTTCCAAGAGATCTTCGGCTCAAGAAAGCAATAAAAGATGATATATTAGTACTGCCAATTAAGTTATAATAAAATAATATAAAATATTATTACTGCCAATGGACATATATTTGATAGAAATTTGAAAATAAGTTTATGTTTGGACATTCAATTTATTTGAAGAAAAGTAAGTTTTGTGAGTGGAATAATATTTTTTACCTTAACTGCCCAAAACCAGTTTTGGGAACTTGAAAATATCTTAATATTTTTTCCCAAAACATGATCATATTTTATACATAAATAATGTTTTCAAAATATTTTTGCAAAAATGAAACAAAATTTATGGCCGGAGCGAACCACTTATGTCAATATCGTTATCATGCGTTTTCTTTCGTGGAATATTATTGAAATATATTTGAAACAAGGGACAGGTCTTCGTTCCCAAAGCTAGAGAACTGAGTGTGATGTGTGTAAATTAGTCCATCTGACGAGTTCTAAATTACCAATTCAATTGCTGCTGATAAAAAGAGTTTGGTATTTAAATGAAAGAAATAGGGATGGATTCACAAATACTGTGTTTCAACTCGTGCACCATTTCATTGGCTCGTAAAACATAAATAGTCTTCTTGTGCAGAACCAACCAAACTGAGAATGATATCTCATCTCCTTTTGCTGTAGACCGCTAATGTTTTTCACTAGTATGTTTTGTTTGATATGGCGGATATCAGGCTTTTTTCCTTTTCCTTTTCTACATTTTTTTTTCTTTAACTACCGCTACATAGCGAGTTCGGAACCTAAATAGGTTCTTTTTGGACTTAAAGACCTTTTTTAAGTTTTTTTTTTTAAAAAAAAATTATTCTATATACAACGCCAGAAAATCGGACGTTATATATTAAAAGTAACAGAACCGTTAATATACATCGCCAGATTTTCTTGCGTTGAATCTGACATAGCTGATTCAATGCCATAATTCTTGGCGTTGTATCCCTTATTAAATCTTTCCATCTTCTTCTCCTTCACCCGTGTTCTTCATCTTCTCCTCCTAATTTTTTAACCTTGGTACCACCCCCCCCCCCCAAATTCTATCCGTTTTCAATTAAAAAAAAATATTTTTTGGGTCCCCCCGACACATAAAAGTTGAAGCACGTGGGTCCCACACTCCATAGAACTTAGGATACCACCGTGCTGATCATATATTAGACAGATACCGGAACGTTGTTTCACAACATGCTCTTTCAAGTGGTTCAAAAACAACGTCCACGTCTCTTGGCTTTTATTGGCACAAATAGCAAAAGCTAGAGGAAATATCTGTCCATTAACATCTACTGCCACGACTATTAATAGCTTGATATCGTACTTTCCATATGCGTGGGTGCCGTCTATGGATATTATAGGGCGACAATGCGAAAAACCATCAATTTTGGTTTAAACGCCCAGAACACGTAATTGAATATATATTCAGATTTACCTACACTTCGCTCAAGCTTCCACTCAATAATCGTCACGGGGTTGAAATGCTGCAGTGCAGCCATGTACCTAGGCAGGTCTGCAAATGACTTATCCCAGTTACCATACACTATTTCAAACGTTCGTTCGCGCCCGAGAAATGCCTTTCTTTTAGTAATGGTATGTCCATATTCTTACTGGACAGATGTAATGCACTATTTGATTTTATACCTTATGGACTGTTCAATGTGTGGAATAAGAACAAGAGAAATCAAGTCAATATCTAAGTTGAAGTGATTCCCGTTAAATGTGTCCATTTCCCATGTGTGGGTTGTGAGCACGTAATTTTTGCCCTATATGAATTATTCCCATAAAATATCAGAAAATAGTTTTTCCAATTTTTTTTTTTGCAATTTATAGGAATTTTTCGTAGATTTTTATTAATTATTTTGCTTTATTGTGCTTATTAAATTTTCATTAAAAGCTCAAAAATACCAAAAAGTACCATGCATTGCATTTAGAATTTGTTCACATTTTAGGATTAATTAATTATTTAGTTTCTTTAATTAAAATAAAAATCACAAAAAAATAGCTCATTTTTACATTCTTAGCTTTTAATTTTGGATTATTGAGTTTTCTCTTTAAATTCAAGATCAACTAATTTTTATAAACATTATAGTTAGATAATTAGCCTAATTTTACAATTTGAACAAATTTAGGAGTTTAATTTAGGTTTTTAATTAATTAAATAAAGAAAAAAAATAGATTTAGTTTTGGTGTATTGGGCCACCCCAATAAACAAATACAATGACCCAATGACCTTATACCTACCCAATCCAATTCGGATCGACCCGACCCAATACCCAAACCCATTTTCCCACTTAAAAAACCCTAAACCTATATACAATAAGAAAGTAACGCCTGACAGCAAGGGGGCTGCGCAACAATTGAGTAAACACACACACCCCCATCGATCTTCTTCTCCTTCACAAAAGAAGAGCCAACTTCCATGGCTGTTCCTTAACCAAAAGCAACAACCCTTTCTACATCACCTTCAACCAAGAGGACATGAGAAGACCTTCATTAACCTAGACTTATTTGTGTTATGTCTGAGGAGAGGCGGAGGAAATTATGAAAGGGTAAGGTAAGGTCTTCAGCTGGGCTTATTCAGTATTGGCCTGCTCACATGGGGCCTGATCAATATTGGGCCTCTCATAAGTCACAAGCCCAACAATAGCCTTGTTAATCAGCAGTCCAATTTAATCAGCAGTCCAATTGCAATTACAAATACTAGCTAGTCAATAAATAACAGATGGGGTGGAGGCAGTTACAGTTTTAGAATCTGGTAGTTATTACTCTCTCTCTCTCTTCCTTGTTCCTTCTCACTTTCTCTCTCTTCGTTCATCCTCCTAACTTCTTTTCTCTTCTATTTCCAGGTGGAAACAGGAACTCTTCTATGTCTATTGTAACTGAATCTCTTGGTTGACAATTGAATAAAATCTTGTTCTGCTTATTCTTTCAATTTCTTCTTAATAATTATAGTACATTAGAAATTGGTATCAGAGCTTGATCCTTGCACCATGACGATTACAGAAACGTGAGCTAAAGTTATAGAGGAAAGTATGAACAAATTAGAGCAACAATTACAGAATTATATGACTGAAACCAATCAGAAACTAGAGACTAATGAAACAAAAATGGATGCTCTGGGTCATAAAATGGATGTGATGATGGAGAAGCTATTAATTAATAAGGATGGGCTCTAGGGAAGTGCACCAGCAGAAATTCACGATTCTGGATCTGGTAGAGCAAGGATGAAAGATCTTCATGAAATTCTGGTGGTAGATTCCACATGAATAGCAACAAGGTGATTGTCCTCCAACTCTCCATTTAAGAAAGCCGTCTTAACATCCATTTGATGAATTTCAAGACCATAAACTACAGCTAACGCTACTAACGTTCGTATGGACGTAATTCTTGTAACCGGAGAGTATGTATCAAAATAATCAAGACCTTCTCGTTGTCTATACCCTTTGACCACAAGTCTTGCCTTATATTTGTCAATAGTGCCATCATCTTTAATTTTCCTCTTAAAGATCCATTTAGAACCCAACGGTTTGTTTCCAGGAGGAAGATCAACCAATTCCCATGTATGGTTGTTCAATATAGATTCTATTTCACTATTGATTGCCTCTTTCCATAACAATGATTCCGAAGAAGACATAGCTTCTTTAAATGTTTGAGGCTCATTTTCCAATAAGAAAGTAACAAAATCTGGTCCAAATGAAGTAGACGTTCTTTGACGTTTACTACGCCTTGGATCTTCCTGGTTAAGTGTACTTTCTTTTGCTTCTTCCCGAGGTCGTTTAGATCCTTCACTAATCGACTCACATTCCTTTTTGTACGGATATATATTTTCAAAGAACTCGGCATTATCTGATTCTATAACCGTATTATTATGAATGTCGGGATTTTCTGATTTATGAACCAGAAATCGATATGCTTTACTATTAGTCGCATATCCTATGAAAACACAATCAACGGTTTTCGGTCCTATTTTTACCCTTTTGGGTTTAAGAACTTGCACTTTTGCCAAACACCCCCACACTTTAAAATAATTCAAGTTGGGCTTCCTTCCTTTCCATTTTTCATATGGAATGGATTGTGTTTTGCTATGGGGTACTCGATTTAGTATTCGGCTAGCCATAAGTACGGCTTCCCCCCACAAGTTCTGTGGCAAACCAGAACTTATCAATAATGCATTCATCATCTCCTTTAATGAATGATTCTTTCTTTCTGCAATCCCATTGGATTGGGGCGTGTAAGGGGCCGTTGTTTGATGAATAATTCCATATTCTAAACATATTTGTTCAAAAGGAGATTCATATTCACCACCCCTATCACTTCTTATAATTTTGATTTTCTTGTTAAGTTGTGTTTCAACTTCATTTTTGTATTGCTTGAATGCGTCTATTGCTTCATATTTACTATTAAGTAAGTAAACATAGCAATATCGAGTACTATCGTCAATAAAAGTTATGAAATACTTCTTTCCACCGCGAGATGGTATTGACTTCATATCACAAATATCTGTGTGAATTAAGTCTAAAGGATTTGAATTCCTTTCAACCGACTTATAAGGATGTTTAACATACTTAGATTCCACACATACTTGACATTTTGATTTGTCACATTCAAATTTAGGCAATACTTCCAAATTAATCATTTTCCGTAAGGTTTTATAATTGACATGACCCAAACGTATATGCCATAATTCATTTGACTCAAGTAAGTAAGACGAAGCTGAAATTTTATTATTATTCTCAACGACCATTACATTCAGATTGAAAAGGCCCTCAGTGAGGTAACCTTTTCCTACAAACATTTCGTTCTTACTTATTACAACCTTATCGGAAACAAAAACACATTTAAAACCATTCTTAACAAGAAGTCTAGTAGAGACTAAATTCTTCCTAATCTCGGGAGCATGAATGACGTTGTTCAAAGTCACCACTTTGCCGGAAGTCATTTTGAGAAATATCTTCCCACATCCTTCAATATTGGGCTTAGAAGCATTTCCCATAGAAATTGTTTCGTCGGGTCCAACAGGAGCATAAGTAGCAAACGCTTCTCTAACTGCACAAACATGGCGAGTGGCTCCAGAATCAATCCACCACTCTCTAGGATTGCCTACCAAGTTGCATTCGGAAAGCATGACACATAAGTCATCAACATCATCATGCTTTTCAACCATGTTTGCTTGACCCTTCTTCTTGCCTTTCTTCGGAGCACGACACTCCGTAGATTTGTGTCCGGGTTTTCCACAATTTTAGCAGTTTGCATTGAACCGCTTCTTGCTTGGGTTGTATTTTGGTCCAGAAGCCTTCTTCCTCTTCTTGTTCTCTTCAACAATATTTGCTCCCATTATTGTTGAGTTTCCACGACCTCTCTTTTCAGCAGCTTTATTGTCCTCTTCGATTCTCAACCGAACAATGAGATCTTCAAGGGACATCTCATTGCGTTTGTGTTTCAAGTAGTTTTTGAAGTCCTTCCACAAAGGAGGCAACTTCTCAATCATTGCTGCTACTTGGAATGCTTCATTGATAACAAGACCTTCAATGAAATTTTCATTAGTAAAAATACTAAGGTTACTACTTTCAACATCAATATTAATTTGATTTATACCTTCAGCAAGGATATCGTGAATAATCACTTGCAATTCCTGGACTTGGGTAATAACAGACTTGCTATCTACCATTTTGTAGTCCAAAAACTTTGCAGCAACAAACTTTTTCAACCCGGCATCTTCACTTTTGTATTTCTTTTCAAGCGCAGTCCACAGTTCCTTTGACGTTTCTATGCCACCGTAGACGTTATACAAAGAATCTTCCAACCCGCTTAGAATATAATTCTTGCATAAAAAATCTGAATGCTTCCACGCCTCAACGACGAGAAAGCGTTCAGTTTCTGGAGTTTCGTCGGACAACACAGGAACATCTTCCTTGATGAACTTCGCGAGACTCAGAGTAGTCAAATAGAAGAACATCTTTTGTTGCCAGCGCTTGAAATCAATCCCGGAAAATTTTCCGGGTTTCTCCGCTGGTGCCAATGCTGCCGGAGTTGTTCGGCTTGTTGAGGCATTAGCAGTCACCATTGGAACAGTTTGGTTCTCATTCTCATTAGTCATTTTCTGGAGAAAAAAAAATGACACAAACAAACGTTTAAAACTGGAGTTAAAAAATATAACGTATATTTTAATCTCCAACAAACCGCCACGAAGGCTTTACTCTCCAAAACGGGAGTACACAAAACCACAAAGGTTTTAATTTCCAGAATAATAAGGATAACACAAATATAGAAATAAAAATTATTAAAGTCCTTAAGCTTGTTGGTTTCTTGGTTGTTATCCTATATTTTTTAAATAACAATTCTGGACAATAAAATGTTAGCGTATAAAACGTAAATATAAATAAAGCAATAATTAATTCGAGCCCACTGAATTCACAGTGTTTCCTTAAGGAATAATCCCCTCCTAGTACCCAAGGTTATGGATTATTTCCTCCCGGGATAGAACGAATTACACACTGGTGTAGTGGTACTTCAAACCACAGTATTTTAGAGAACACAAAGTTCGGTAGCAAATCACACTTACTTTTGCTTTGTTTGTGGTTAAAACAATGCAGAATAAAGAACGACAACTCAGAAATCGAATGAAAATTCTGAGAGGAAGGAATGCAATGTATAGCCAATGTTGAATTCTTACCGAAGAGATTGCAATTCGTTTTTCCAGTGTATACAGTGTATATATCGAGTGTATACAGCGTATTTATCGAGTATATACAGAGTGTATATCGAGTGTATACAGAGAGTATCTCAAGTGTTTTCTCCGATCTATCTCGTTCTCTCCAACTTCTGCTCTATTTATAGCAGTTATTTGAGATAAATCCGCCCCTTCCATGATGTAACAAGCACTAGGCTATCATGGAGGAGGCACTTACATGGTGGAATGTACACTTGGTGGGAGAGGCACTTGTTGCTTGTTGGTGCAATACACTCTCATTTCCCATTCACTCTTAAAATAAAACTCAACACAATTTTCCCCACTCTCACTTCTATTTTGACGTCAATTTTGAATGCGATATGAATAGCATGATACCTGTCTATTGTTTCCTTTTTGTTTAAGCTATGTTGAAATTGATTGAAGCGTATTATCTGGTTTCATCTTGTAAAATTTGAGCTTCCGTGGAGGTTACAGTTTCAATTAGATTCATGTGTTAAGTTGTCAAGTTGAAATACTGTTTATTAGTTGTATTTATCATGTTAGCTTTCATTGTTATAAGATACTAAGTTTATTTTTGAGTTATCTGGAATGTTTTTTTTTATTTGACGAAGAAATGAGTTGTGGAGATTTATGATTTATGGACGATAGGATACAAGGTTAGGTGTTACTTTGAAAAATATGGGTTTCAAAAGAAATTATTTCAATGTTAAGAAAAATGATTGAATTAATTGACCTACGGTGGTGACGGTTAGTTTTGCATTAGCGTTTGAGTTTTGTCTTTCAGAATTATTTCTTATATTTTCATTCGTACTCATATGGGCATAAATACATTGTTTAATAGATTAACTTACCAGTAGGTTAAAACTCCACCACTGATCCATCAATAAATTCCATAATTTGATCATTAAAACGGAGTTGTGCCATTTAGTTGAATTTTTCATGGCACTCGCAAAGTTAAAATGCTATGATATAAAATTGGGTTTTGAATTATGTAGCGGGTTCAAGCTAAAAGGGTCTTCCCTTTTGTTTGAATTCAGACTTGAATTCGATGTCCGAATTTATAATTGTTAATTAACTAGGCCTTTAGAGACAATTATTAATAGAAAAATAGTAATTCATTTTAGAATATCTTTAAAATAATTGAGATGCGCTGCGCCAAATAAAAATGACAAATCGTGTGGCCCTCATTAATCATTTCTTTTAAAATACTTAGTATTCGGGACGGATCGTTTAGTGAATTTCACTGCCTTCCCAAAAGATAATAATATGTTAGTCGCTTTAAGCGCGCTTTTAATAATATTACCTTCCTAATTCGGGTGTGTATTTCATACAACCCAAATCCAAATCCGAAAACGTCAAATAAAAATGTGTCAAGGATCCGGGTGCATTTTATGTAACGTGATCCGAAAATATGTTTTTAGGCGACGTTCACTTTCATAAAAAATAATTAAAAAGCGGTAAATAATTATAAAATTGCACTATAGGTTGGAGCATGTAAAAAATCAAATTTTGGCCATTTATGATAATATAAGCGACCGTGCTAGAACCACGAGATCTGGGGGTGCCTAACACCTTCCCTCGGGTCAACAGAATTCCTTACACAGAATTTCTGGTTCGCAGACTCCAATTGGGAAGTCAAATAATTTTTCCTCGGTTTGGAATTTAAACCGGTGACTCGGGACACCAAAAGCCAATCCTTTCTCGAGTGGCGACTCTAAAATAAATAATCCCAATTCGAATAATGTCACTTAAATTGAAAAAACTCCTTTTTATATATTTATCCTTCAGGGTAGGTGTGTAAAAAAGGAGGTGTGACATGGGTGGGAATGTATTTACCCACTTTCCACATATCTTTCTTCTTCTTTGTCGCACGCAACATCTAATTACATGACCAAAACCACCCGCAGCAAACAACCTTGTATACTGTTGGACTTGACTCCGCTAACTGTATCTCATGGCAGTCTTTTACGTTGTGCATTTTACAAGCCCTGTTTAGGCACATTTTATCAGAAGAAAGCATCCTCTTTGCAAGCACCATTGCTCTAGACTCATCCCACATTGCTGTCCGAATTTCATCAAAATCCCTTGTGAGAGCTTCCACACCCGACATGGTTGACAAATTATCAATGTAAAGAATCTCTCTTGAATGAAACGACACTTCAGACTCATATACTCTTCCTCTAGGGGGTCTCTCTTCAAATCGGGTTCTTCCTCAGCATCCTCTCCATCACCATCCTCACGATCAAAGGATGTCTCATCACCGGATTCATCCGTATTATTGTCGCAATCACTGTTCTGTTTCTCGCTCTGTGCATCTGCTAGGTCCCGATGTAATACATCATTTTTGGGCAATTGAGTGAGTTCAACTTGCTCGTTTTCACAGCACAACCAACAAAAATATAAGCTTATAAATTAATAAATAATTTCCATATTTTACGTAAACCACTTCACTTACAAGTCGTAATGTGATGAAATTCCATGTTGGACATTATCAATTAGGTGATGACTACCGGGTGGGCCACTTGTAAAATTCATATCTGGCCGGTACCCCTTATTAAATATGCGAGTGCTACTACAAATTCAGTATAATAAAAATATACATAATTACCACAAATAAAAATTAAATTTACCAGTCGTCTTGTGAGTTATGGAAAGCAGGGTATAAATTATTTTCTCGTTGCTCATTCACAGTGGGTGATAAGTTTAAATCAAAGATAACTCTTTCATCCGGAACTTGTCCGGCAAAAACTGTTCCAGAATAACCACCGATGACTGGGGGTTATCTCTACTACGCACAACCTCATTTTTTGGAACGTTTTCGACCTTCACGTACATCTCCAACATTGTGATTACAAGAAAATCACGACATTCGTCCGGCGTCCTCAAAAAATCACGCAAAGTTTCATCATCATCGATGTTAAACTTCGAATAAAAAGCAACCCCTTGTGGAGTAACGAAATATAGATATCTTCCGGTAACTTTAAGTATGACGGAACGTTTCCTCACACTCATTTTTTTGCATAACAACGATATCAATGTATCGTACTCCATTATCAATGGCAATTTAACATGACAATTAGCAGGTAAACTGTAGCCCATAGAGTTATTCTCCATCACAACCTCAACACCCTAATGTAATGAAACTCTTATCTTACGCTCTTCAGACATAATGAAGAAATGTTGTAGAATTTAACAATAATAGAGCAACAAGAGTTAAACAAATTTTGGATTGCATTTCTATACGATTGTAACCTCTTTATATAGAAAACGAAGAGCCGAGAAGTTTTTTTTTTTAACATATACAACGCCAAATAAGTTGGCGTTATACTTTGTGAATTATTATACACTCATATTAATGTTGGGGTCAGAAATAATAGAGTGTACAATGCCAAGAATTATGGCGTTGTATCAGTGCGTCAGATTCAATGCCGGGTTTTCTGGCGTAGTATATAAAATGATCATTTTTTGTTTTAAACTTAAAAATGTCTTTTGAGTCCAAAAAGACTCTATTTAGGTTCCGGACTCGCTACATAGCTCACCCTCCCCCACCCCATTTTACTTTTACCTCTCTGTCATAACTTTTACATAACCATACTCAGGACTAACTATATATGCTTTTACGCAAGTGGAGTTTAAAACAGGAGTATTACTTATGGCAGCAATTGAATATATTCATTAGATTGAAAAACTGGCTCCTTTGTGAAGGTTACTTTTTTAACTTTTTACCATTTTTTTTGGGAGAGGGATGCGAGAGTTAATTTTAATAGCTTATATTTTATCCACTTACATAAAATGGTTTTTCGGTCCAATTTATTTTTAACTTGTAGCCATTATCTATTTTTTATGCATTTATCTTCCCGAGATAATATTTAATTCTATCCCTTTTATTCTTCTTTGGTTCAATCCAATCCGTACCTTTTTATCTTTCTTTCATTCTATCCAATGCATAAATTTTTTCTCCAATTACCATTTTCATTCCTATCCTCTTTCTTTCTCTATGTCTTTTTCGTCTTTCCTTTTATCTTTTTTTGGTTATTGTTTTTTCACATTCCTTCCCTTCTCTAAATCCCATTTCAGATCTACATTGTTTATCTTTATTTTATTTTTACTTCTTCTTCTAATAATAGTAGTGCCTTGTGAGTGAAGAATTTTTACTATGAGTATCGATGGTGGGTCTTAATTTAATATATATATATATATATTTGTATAAATTTTGTAGATAAGTGTATCTTGTATTTTTTAATATATATTAAAAATTATATATAAATTGTTATAAAATGTATAAAAATTGTATATATACTATTACATTGTATAAATATTGTATATAAAGTGTATCCTCTATATTTTAGTGTATCCCTAATGTATCATTAGTGTATATTCATTATTTAGTAACATGTCGTATTGTATATATTTTGTGTAGTGACAATTTTGTATATTTTTTGTATAATAACAGTCTATTTTGTATAATTTTTGTATTCCGATCACTTTTATCTATTGAACGTGTATAGACTGTTGTATGATGTATAAAAGTGTATATTTTTTTTACCTCTATCTGTGGCAACTGAATCTGCATTACTATTAGTTGAAGATCGAGTTGCACAATCTTGGCTACTGAAATTTCTCAGTCTTAATCCGTTTTCTTTTGTTAATATTCATGTCAACAAAGCGGTGTGTATTCATGAGTTATACAACTAGGTATTATACTTATGTATCTCTTTTTCTTTTGGATCAAAGGCTATTTTACACCATGGCTTGGCACATTGGTATAACTGGCACCAGATGATCAGAAAGTTACAATGTTAAATGTAAAAATAGATTCTTGTGAAAATGCAAGATAAAATAGCTGCATATAATTGACCCAAAAGAAAAAGGTGAGTAAGAAAATTGAGAATGCAGTTGAAACATTTTCGATGAAATAACATAGTAAATTGGAAGATAGAGAAACAAAATTGAATCTATGTTGGATAAAAAACAGAGTAAATGTCAAGATAGAGAGAAAAAAGAGAAAAGAATTAAACCAATACTGCCAATTGAATCTTCACATTTGCCAACAGAAGATTGACAATATGGATGTTCAAACTTTCTGAAGTGAAGCGGCAATTCAGAAAGTTATCAAGTGAGAAATAAAGATTTCTTGACCCCACAACTGAAAATGGACTTTAAATTGGATTTCTAGTAATTTGCGGCGAGGAACCGGAGAAGCAAAAAAGAAAAAATAGCCCTTATTATTATTTTTAGGCTATTACTTTTATAGGATCATTTTTGGCTACCGGTTGATATAAAGTTCCGACCGAGTGGCTACAAATGATTTTTGCTCAATTTTCTTGGGCCATATAATGAATGGGCCTCTGTTAAAATCTCAAGCATGATAGAGCATCGAAGAACACAATGTACTAGTAAAAATTGCACAAGGCCGTCCTATTTGGTTGCTCCTATTTTTATCTATACCCATTTTCTTTAAAAGTTTTAACTTGTACTCACTTTTTAAACAACTTCAACCTCCTTTCTCCTTCTACTTCGTTTTCTTCTTCTTCTTCTTTCTTCTGCTACTGCTGTTGCTGCTATGAAACTTCAGTTCATAGAATATTGCCATAAGTATATTTATCAAATTATTTTGAAAATAAATTATAAATAATTACGTAAGTTAGTAGACAATAATTTGTGAATATTTTCACGTACGAAAGGTTTAAGGTCACACTTAGGGATTCTTTTCATGATAATTATGTTCTTTTCACGTTTATTGTTTTTAAAATTTATGATTTAGATATTGTTGGCAATCTGATTATTTTATAGTAGTAATACACTATGAAAGAATAAGGTGATTATTTATCTAGTATGTTAGAAAGCTTTTTCAAAAGCTTCAGTTTATATAGTGTTGAAGTTTTTACAAATGAACTAAATAACTTTAGCATCTTTTGTTGAAGTTTTTGAAAAAGCTTTATGAAAAAATTAATTAATCTAGGATAAAAAATCTTCAGCTTATTTAGTGCTGAAGTTTTTACAAATGAACTAAATAACTTCAGCATCACAAAACTTCAGCTACTAGAATGCTTAAGTTCAATAATTACAAATAAAAATTTCAGTAAATAAAGAACAAAATTTTAGCACTAGAATGCTTAAGTTCAGCAATTACAAACAAAAACTTCAGCACACTTGGCTCAGCAAGTTTTGCTACTTCATGCCCGTCTACTAGAGTGCTGAAGTTTGCGTTATTGCCTTTGCTATATCAAGCCCTTATGCTGAAGTTACGCGAAAAAGTGGGTACACTTGTAACTTTTTTTTGCAAAGCGGGTACAAGTTAAAACGTGACCCAAAAAACCGGTATAGATGCAAATGCCCCCAATATACATAACTGTTGGAACAATTTTTTAAATAACAATAGGCAAATACATAGTTTGTTTATAGAAAACTACAAAGTATTGGTATTCCCAAAAAAATTAGTCAATATATATATATATATTTATATATATATAATATTAATTCACAATTAAGGTCCTCCAAAACCTGCACAAAATGAGAAGGAGAAACAAGGTGAGAAGGAACATGCCAATTGGTGATCTTGATCTAGATGTGGGGAGAGAAGCTAATAGTCCAAAGATACAACAGAAAGGAAGTAGTAGTAATGGAGGGTGGATTACACCTTTGAAAATAGAAAAATCAGCAAGTCAAGGAACAACAAGTTGTGAAAGAGAAATCATTTCAAGTACCGAACAAGATTGGTATAAGTGATATTAGAAATAACTTAGATGGAGAAAATGTGATAGGCTCTACCATTTATCACTCAGGGAATAATTAATTGCCTAACATGAAATGTTATGGGCTTAAATGCCCCAAATTAGCAGAGGGAAGTGAAGCTTCTCTGCACTAAAGAAAGAGCATGTCTAATAGGTCTTCTAGAAAATAAACTGAAATATGATAAAGTTCAAAAAATAATTGAAAAGCAATTTAATAACTAGAAGTATACCACAAATCTGAACTATCGTTACAATGACTGGACTGTAGTGGTCTGGAGACATGACTTTTGTAGCATAACACCTTTAAGTATGAATGCATATGGTCTGTCCTGTAAGGTGTATTATATTCCCCTACATGTTATATTTGAGGTATCCTTTTTGTATGCATTTAACACTAAAGAGGAAATGAAATGTATGTGTGAGTATCTAGAAGAACGTGTAGCTAAAAACAAAAGGTCATAGTTGGTTATAGATGATTTCAATTTTGTTTTAAACATGGAGGATAGAATATGAGGTAATCCTGTCTCATAGGCTAAAGTAGTGGAGTTTAATAAGTGTATAAAAGTTTGTGGATTGATTGAACTACCTAATCAAGGGTGCAAATATTCATGGAATAATAAACATAGTGCTTAAAGAATTTATTCTAAGATAGATTGGCGATAATTAATAATGATTGGCTTGATTCAATGCCTGGTTGTAAATCAATATTTCTCCCTGAAGGCATAAGTGACCACTTTCTGTGAAGGTTGTGCTAAACAATGAAAGACATAAAGGCAGAAAATCTTTTAAGTTCTATAATGTATGGACTCACCATCCATAATTTTTGGAGCAGGTTGACAAAGGTTAGAATATGGAGATTGATAGCTGTAAGATGTTACATGTGGTTAGGAAACTAGCGCTATTAAAGAAAACTATGAGAAGATTAAATGAAAACTTTTTGAAGAACATTAAGGAAGAAGTAAAAGAGGATAATGAAGCTTTATTGCAAGTTTAGAAGCAACTAAAACTACGATCAACAATCCAAACTTGCAACAAGAAAAATATTAGAAATACCAAAAGTTCAGACACTCATCTTACTTAGTTGAGGTCTACTTGCAACAAAAACGTAAGGCTACATGGATAAAGTTAGTAGATGACAACACTAGATACTTTTATTCAGTCATCAAAGATAAGAGGGTCAAATAGGAAATTACTCAATTGAAGGATGATCGGGATATCTGGAAGATATATCCACATAGTATAGCCCAACTATTTATCAAGTACTATGGAGAAATGCTGGGGGGAGGGGGAAGCAAGAAGTAGAATCAAAGCATCTGGAGCATTTATAAAGAATGACCATGTTTTAACAGTTGAATATCATATAGACCTAATGAAACCTTGATTATAGGATAATTACATATTTTGGTCGATTATGACATTCCAATTCACCGCACTTCAGTTGATTTTGCGCTTTAATCGCTAGTGTTTTGCACTAATTGTGTATTTTATGCTTTGTAGGAGTGATTCTGAGCTATGTAGATCTTATGGAACGAATTCAAGTAATTTGTAGATTTTAAGTTTGAGTAAAAGACCAAGAAATTAAGTCGTGATCGTGTTCATGGATCAACAGATGATAGTTAACAACGAACGAAGAATCTAGTAGGCATATTGCGCACTGTCTAGTAAAATGCATATAACTTTTGTCTCAGAACTCCATTTGAAATCCACAATATATGGTTGGAAATCTAATTCAAAGTTCTACAACTTTCATATTTACGATTTTCCAAATTTCAAAGATAATAGGGTGAAAAATGCGTGATAGGTTTGCATCTGTGCATTGGCCGTGGATGTGAGACAGAAATTGGGTAAAATCTGCGGCCATGGATGTTCTATACGGGAAAACTGTCCTTTTTCGCGTAGGAGAAGGTATAATTATTTGTACACAACCCTACTTGGTATATATATATACATAGAAAAATATTATTTTTGGGACTTTTAACATAATTTAGACCTAAGGAGGCTAAGGAGACCGGGGATTCGACCTAAAGAGGCAAGAACACACTAGGAGCAAAGAGGAGAATTCTTCTACGATTTTTCACTTCCTTTTTCCTATTTTCTTAATTGGTTATGACTTTTAGTATTGTAGTTTTACATACTATTATGAATAGCTAATTTGTTATCTAGAGCTTTGATAGAACCTTTTGTAGGATGAATTCTTGTTATGTTATAATATAAGATAGCCTTTGAATTTCTTTATTTGTTCAACTACATGCTTATTTCGGTTGATTGAATTGACATCAATTGAATGTTCCAATTTATTACGTGTTGCTTGAGAAATGATACATATTTGGTGGTTTTTGAAAACGTCACTCCTAACGTGTGTGAGAAATCAATACAGTGGGTTTAAAGGTAGGTTTAGAAATAACAAACTCTTGACGTGGTCATAATGAGCGATTAGATAAAGCCAACTAGCGTAGTTTGATAGAATATGTCTAGTAAATTATTGTAGTTGCTTGAGGGAGAATTATGTCACTTAAGGTGCTCACGATCAGTAGCGAATACATAGGCAAAATTGTAGGGAACATAGCAGGGAGGATTCCAACATTTGGAGAAATCATAACTCTAGAGTCTAGACCTCTTAAATTTAATCTCCAACCCTTAGTATCGTTCGTTGTTAATTTACTACTTTAGTTTCTTAGTTAATTAGTTAGATATAAGAATCTTAATATTTATAATTTAGAAATTTATTCGAGCTTGTATTCTTAGCGATATAGAACAATTATGGCAAAATATTAGTTCTCTATGGTATTCTACTCCGTATTTTTAAACTAGATTATATTTTGTAGTGACCGTTTATCCTTTTAGGACTAGAGTTGGTCATGATCAAATTTTTGCACCATTTTTGGGGAACTAACGGTGTATTTGTAGCTGTATATATGTCACGGCCCGGATTTCCCACCTTCAAGAATTGTGATGGCGCCTACTCGTGAAAGCTAGGCAAGATGACAATTACAGTTTTACTTCCATTATTGTTAATAAAACGTGAATAGATAATAACTAAAACAAAATAATTATAAACGCGGAAGTGATATAACAGTGCCACAACTCAAGTACATAACAACCCTGTAAATTTGGTATCACAATCCACGAACGTCTAAGATTTTCTACAAATAAAAGTATGAAAGAAGTACATCTATTCTCGAAATAGAAAGAGACAAGAAAAGATAAAATAGGTAAAGGGGACTTCAGTCTATGTGAACACTGACATATCTACCTTGGTCTCCCTGGATTGAAGGCAACAAATCAAAGCTATTGACAAGGTCTGGCATCGAAATTTGCACAAAAAATGGAGTGTGTAGTATCAGTACAACCAACCCTATGTACTGGTAAGTGTCTAGTCTAACCTTCGCGAAGTAGTGACGAGGCTAAGACACAACATCCATATAAACTTGTATAGTTAAATCATATGCGAGCAGAACAATAAAAATCGGAAAGTAACAGATAAATATAGGAATGGGAATATGCTCAGGAGAATATCAAGTTCTGATAGTAATTTAATAGGGAAGCATAATAAATACCATATATGTATCAACATGAAAAATGAAATAGTAACACGTACACGACATCACCCTTCGTGTTTTTACTCTCATCATTCCCATAAGGAACAACATAAATTACACGACATCACCTTTCGTGCATTAACTCTCATAAATATGGCACGGCATCACCCTTCTTGCATTAACTCTCAAATCATGGCTCGACATCACCATTCGTGAATTAACACTCACAGTATCAACACGACATTACCTTTCGTCCATTAAAACTCATGCACAATATCACCCTTCGTGCTTTACACTCATCCTCACCCAAAAAGGAGAAACAATATCATCCCGGCAAGGGAATCAACAATAACCAATTTCGTTTCAGCATTTAACTTCACAAAGTAAATCTCAACTTGAGTCAATACTCAACAATGATCAAATATTCAACAATATCATAAAACATGCTCAACATAGAGAAACATCACTTTAAGCATGAACCAGTATGTGATAAGAGACATAATGGTCACAATATAAGACTCACTTGCATGCTCATTATCAACGTATAGATACTTGTCACCATGCCTATATGTCGAACTCAATACTAACACGTAGCAAATAAGACAACAACACTTATTCCCTCAAGCTAAGGTTAGACCAAATACTTACCTCGATTTCACGGCCAAAATCAAGCCTCAATTACCGCGTTACCTCTTGGTTCCACTTTCAATCCGCTTGAATCTAGTCATAATTTACATAATAACATCAATGAGCGCTAAATAAAAAAATTTTAATGCATGAGTATAGTTTTCCAAATATTTTCCCCCAAAAGTCAAAAATTGACCCCATGCCCGCTTAGTCAAAACTCGAAGTTCAAACCAAAACCCGATTACCCACGAACCGAAATATGCAATTTGTTTTGAAATCCGACCTCAATTTGAGGTCTAAATCCCCAAATGTCAACATTCCTAAATTTTATCCAAGAATACCCAATTTTCCATGAAAAACCCTATATTTTGAGATGAAATCGTGTAAAAGGATGAAATATATTGAAGAAAAAGAGTTAAGATTCATTTACCTATGATTTAGGGAAGATCTTGCTCTAGGAAAATCATCCATTGGTGTTTAGGTTTTGTTATTTTGAAGAATAAAGTCAAAGTCCCGTCCAAGACCCTTTTTACTCAGCTGCAGATGTCGCATTTGCAGCAGGAGCTTCGCAATTGCGAGACATGCTTCGCAAATGGAAACCTGCTGCGATGTCTGCTACTGGCGCAATTGTGACAAATGCAATTGCGAACAAATGACTTCCCTAGTTACTTCGCTAAATGCGAAGAAAATGTTCGCAAATGCGAACTATGCTAGCCAGGGATTCTTCTCATTTGCGATAGAGCCCTCGCAATTTCCAAGCTTGTGAGGCTCGCAACTGTGAAGCCCGACCTCGCAATTGCGAGATCAGAGCATGCAACAAAATATAAGATGCAACAGAAATTTTTTAAAGTCCCAAAACACTTTGTGGCCTATCCAAAACCCACCGGAACCCTCAGGGCTCCAAATCAAATATGCACACAAGTCTAAAAACTTCATAAGGACTTGCTTGTGCACTCAAATTTTCAAAATAACATCTTAAGCAACGAATTTGACACCAAAACTCATGAAATTCTGAAGATAGTTCAAGATTTCCATTTTCTCAACCAAGTGTCCGAATTATGTCAAATTACTTATGTTTCTCACCAAATTTTATATAAGGCTTAAATATTATAAAAGATTTGTATCGGGCTCTGGAAAAAAAATACGGGGTCGATACCATCAAGTTCCAATACTATTCAATTTCTAAAAACTTGTATATTTTTCAGGAAACAATTTTCTCTAAAAATTCTTTTCTTGAGCTAGGAACCTCTTCGGGCATACGCTCAAGTCCCATATTTTACTACGGATCTTACGGGACCATAAAATTATGGGTCCGGGTTCTTTTACTAAAAATATTGATTGAAGTCAACTTTAATTTTTTTTAATCGTCAAAATAAATATTTTTCTTAAATTTCACATAAAAGCTTTCCAGAAATGCACCTGGACTGCTCACGCAAATCAAGGAGAAATAAAATGAGATTTTAAGGCTTTGAAACTCATATTCGGGTTCTAAAACAAAAGTTGACCCTTTGGGTCATCACAATATATTGCCATGTTTCAAGTTTGAACTTTTAGTTTATTTTGTTTTTTGTATTTTTTTTATAACTGTTGATTTGAGAAACATGCCATCTGGAATTATGGGAATTTAGGTGTAGACAATTTTACTATTGATCCTCATACATATTGTGAAGGAAATCACTTGTATCAAAATTATCAAAATATTCTCGAGTGCGAGTTATGTGCACCATCTCAATCTTATTTATGAAGTGTGTGTGGTGGTAAAATGTGACGACCCAAAGGGTTATCACCTGTTTTTCTCATTTGTTCTGTGCTTCCGAGGCCTTAAAAACCTCATTTTATATTGCCTCGATTTGCATGCGCAGTCCGAGCGCATAGTCAAAATTTTTTATATTGAAATATGTGAATTATGTTAAAACTTTGAAGAAATTTGATATTAATATTATTATAGTTGGCTTTGATCAATATTTTTTGGTAAACGGACCCGGACCCGAGATCGGACTGTCCCGGAAGGTCCATCCTGGAGTCGAAATCCAAGGTCTAGAACCTGAGTAAAAGAATTTTTCTGATATGTTGTTTTTTTTTAAAATTATTAAGGAAAATAAAAATAAAATTGATTAAACGACTATGGTATCGGGCTCGTATTTTGGTTCCGACACTCGATACAAGTCTTATATATTGTTTAAGCGCTTCCTGTAAAGTTTGGTTGAAAACAGACGCCGTTTGACATGTTTCAGACTAAAAATGGAAAATTTGGAAGTTATGAACTTTGAAATGAAATTTATGAGTTTTGAGGTTTGATTCATTGAATTTGATGTTATTTTAGCGATCAGATCGCTCAAGAAAGTCCGAAAGATGATATTGAGTTAGTGTGTGTGTTTGGTTGAGAGCCTAGAGGGCTCGGGAGTAAAATGGAGGTGGTTCGGGGTGTTTTACACTTAGGAAACGATCAGATTTTGCTGTATTTTTTCACAAACAATTTGTTCTTTGCGAATGCGGCCAAAGGCTCGCATTCGTAGTGCTTTAATATTTCCCTTCTTCGCATTCGCGTCATCCCTATCGCGATCACGCAAGACAAGTTCAAGCACCCCAGAGATTTCTTCTTCGCGTTCGCATCATTTACCTCGCGAATGCGTAAGTTAACCAGCCTACTCAACGCGTTCGCATGGGCCTTCTCGCATTCGCGTAGTTAAGTTCTGGACCCCTGCTTTGTTTTCCTCTTTGGGTTCACAGCCTCTTGCACACGAATGCGATGATTACCCTATTCCTTCATCGCGAATGCGGTAGGAGTGTCGCGAACGCGATGAACATTTTTACCTAGTGATTTTTTTTAAAAACGGGAGAGAATTAGTAGCTCGGTATTTTTCACTCTTTATCACGAACCCTCTTCTCTCCCAAGCCCTAGGAAGCCATTAACGCCCCCAAGCTTCAAGACCCTTTGAGTAAGTAATTTTTCGCTTATTTCCTTCACTTTTCTTGCATTAATCAACTTGTTTCTAAGCCTAAATCATTAAATCAAGGTAGAAATCATGGGTTTCGAGCAAAGTTAGGTTTTTGAGAATTTTGGGTAATTCAACCCCAATTTGGGGTCCAATCCTAAAACAAATTATATGTTTTCACTCGTGGGGGTATGGGTGAATTTATTTTTGTTCGAACCTCGTGTTTTGACCAAGCGAGCCCAGGGATGGTTTTGTGATTTTTGGACAGCATGTTAGAAGGACTTTAATTAGGTAACTGGGCTGGTTTGTTGAGTAGAGTTGATGATATTAAATAAATTATGTATAGATACGATTGAATTGGTGCGAAATTTAAAAGGAAAGGCATTGCTTGAGGACTGAGTTGGCCGTAAACCTTCGAGGTAAATGTTTGATCTATCATAGCTTGAAGGAATAGGATTAGAATATAATAAATTGCTATTTGCTAAATGATCGAGTGCGGTGTATATGTGTGGTGACGAGTGTCTATACATCGGAGTCTAGCATGACCGTGAGTCGTTTTTTGTACATATTTTGAACTAATTTGGAACTTTCCTAAGCTCAATTATGATTTGCTACAAATGTGAAGAGTTCGAGAATAAATTGTGAAATATTGATATTTTGGAGCGTGGGCTTGAATGATAAATATTATTGAAGTAAAGTTGAAATATTGAAAGTTGATTAATCCATTGCCGGGATGGTTAAATAACTGAACCCTTGCCGAGTTGTGAACATTATTGTTATTGTTCCCTTGCCGGGACCTTATTGTTATTGTTGTTACTCCCTTACCGGGATAGTACTTGTTATTTATTTATTCTTCTTGCCCGTTTGATTGTGATTGTTGTTTGGGTGAGGAAGAGTGATATTGCACGAAGGGTCATTCGTGCTATTTCCAATGTTAATTGCACGGAGTGTCATTCCGTGATATGTTGTGACTATTTACGCACGAAGGTACATTCTGTGCTCTGATTTGATTATATTTGCATGAAGGGTCATTCCGTGCCATGAAATGAGAGTGATGTGAGGAAAAGCACGAAGGGTGATGCAGTGCGTTTTTATATGATTGTTTAGATGAGAATGAGAGTAAAAGCATGAAGGGTGATGTCGTGCAACTATTGAATTTCTTATTTTATGATAATTATTGTTGTGTTCTGTTTCTATTCCATTGATGTATTATATATATTCAATTGTGCTCCCCATAGCATGTTCCCCCCCCCCCTTTTATTTGTTTAGTTCAGTATTTCTGTTGTTTTTGTGGTATATATGTATATAGAACTGCACATGTATGTGAGTGTCTGGTCCTAGCCTTGTCACTACTTCGCCGAGATAGGCCAGGCACTTACCAGCACATGGGGTCGGTTGTGCTGATACTACACTTCTGTGTTTTTGCACAGGTCTAGGTTTCGAGCAGCAGCAGTAGTAGTCGATAGTAGGATTTCATTACTACGAGACTGAGGTAGCTTGCAGGCGTCCGCAGGTTCGTCGTCTCTTCTTATGCTTTTCATTTATACTGTAGTCTCATTGTTTCGAGACAGACAGCTGTTATATTTCTTTCATACCATTATATGTAGTTTATTCTTAGTGGTTCGTGAGTTTGTAACACCAAATCTTGGGTATAGGATTTATGTTGAGTATTTCGTATTTATTTCAAATTTATAAAAGTAGACTTCCGCAATTATTGTTATTATAATTCATGTTATTAAATTGACAACAAGATGATTTTATTTATGGAAACTGTGAGTAAATTGGTTTGCCGAGTTACCACGAGTAGGCGCTATCACGGTTCTGATGGTGGAAAATCCAGGTCGTAACAAGTTGGTATCAGAGCACTAGGTTACATAAGTTTCACAACTCACGAACAAACTTAGTAGAGCCTGAGGGATAGGTACGATGACGTTTGTACTTGTTCCCCAGAGTCTTTTGAGTTAGGGAGAAATCTCTCATTTGTTCTGTCTTGTCATGCGATTTGGTTCCTCAAATGCGGATTGAATGTCTACTCTGTTCTTTTGCAGATGGAGAGAACACGCGCTTCCTCATCCACTGATCAGCAGTCCGAGCCTCAGGCAGCTCCCGCGGGGGGGAGAGGTCGAGGTCGTGCCGGGGGCCGTGGTAGGGGCAGAGCTCAGCCCCAGACAGCAGTTCTAGAGGTGGAGTCTCATATTGAAAATGGTGAGGAGGCCGAACCCGCAGCAGCTGTAGTGGGCCCAGCTTAGGTCCCAGGAGGGGTTATGTTCACCCTGGATCTTCAGGATGCTCTGGTCCGGATAGCATGCTTTATGGACAGTGTCGCCAGAGCAGGTTTGCTGCTAGTAGCACCTGCCACTTCTCAAGATGGAAGAGGGGTTCAGACTCCTGTTACGTGTACTCCGGAGCCAGTAGCTCTCCAGGCTCAGGCCTTAGTGGTTCAACCCACAGTGGCAACTCAGACATGCACTACAGCTCAGGCTGGAGATTGAGCGACCATGTCATCTGATGCTTTGTGGAGACTTGATCGGTTCTCAGAGATTTTTACCACTACCTTCAGCGGTGCTTCATCGGAGGATCCCTAGGACTTTCTATTCAGTTTCCATGAGATTCTCAGGACTTTGGGGATATTGGAGACCAACGGGGTTAATTTTTGCACTTTCAGACTTGCCGGATCTGCGAAGACTTGGTGGAGAGATTTCTGCTTATCTAGACTAGTAGGGTCCCCGGCTTTGACATGGGATCAGTTTGCAGATTTATTCTTGGAGAAGTTTCTCCCCGTCACTCAACGGGAGGCACTTCGGAGGCAGTTTGAGCCCCTCCAATAGGGCTCCATGACCGTTACTCAGTACGAGACTAGATTTATGGATTTGACACGCCATGCAGTTGTGATACTCCTTTCAGAGCGGGAGAGGGTCCGGAGGTTCATTGATAGAATGATTCAGCCGATCCGTATTCAGATGGCTGTGGGAGTTGGTAGTGACATATCCTTTCAGGAGGCGGCTAACGCGGCCTGCAGAGTTGAGATGGTCCTTACTCGGGGAGGTGGTCATGTGTCAGACAAGAGGCCTTGTCATTCTGGAAGATTCAGTGGTTCCTCATCTGGAGGCAGGGATTCTTATGACAGGGGCCAGTCTTCCAAGCCTTTTAAGTCAGCCCTCCGGCCTTCATAGGGTGGTTCAGGTGATCGTGGTTTTCATGAGCAGTATTCAGATCAGCAGCCCATAAGTGCTCAACCTCTTTAGAGTGTTCGTGGATGTGATTCGGGCCATCAAGGTCGGTAGTCGCAGTAGCTGAGATATTGTTATGGTTGTGGTGACTCCGATCACATTATCAGGTTTT
Organism: Nicotiana noctiflora; assembly: GCA_032618575.1. Lineage (NCBI taxonomy): Eukaryota > Viridiplantae > Streptophyta > Magnoliopsida > Solanales > Solanaceae > Nicotiana > Nicotiana noctiflora. The sequence goes on along the minus strand of JASVEL010008407.1, from coordinate 151,286 downwards.
GCCCTCGAGCATCGAGCAGTTCCTAGCAGCAGGGTCCTCGCCCCATGATTCAAGCTCCAACTGACCTACAGCCTTCCCAGCTAGCCAGGGGTGAGGGTAGGGATCATAGAGGTGGAGGTCGAGATCGTAGAGGTGAAGGAAATCCCGCCAGGGGTAGAGGTCAACCGATGGATGATCGTCCCAGAGACATAGTTTAGGGAGGTGGTGTTGATCCCCGATTTATGCCTTGCCAGCCAGGCCAGAGGTAGAGGCGTCAGATACTATGATAACAGGTACCATTCTGGTTGCGATAGAGATGCTTCAGTACTATTTGATGCTAGGTCTACATATTCATATGTGTCTTCCTACTTTGCACCATGCTTGGCCATGTCTAGTTATGCCTTGGACATTCATGTCTAAATGTCTATGCCAGTTGGTGACACTATAGTAGTTGACATGGTCCATCGTTCATGCGTGGTTGTGTTTGAGGGTCTTGAGACCCGTGTTGATTTATTACTGTTAGATATGGTGGACTTTGATGTTATATTAGGGATGGATTGGTTGTCCCCATATCATGCAATCCTAGATTGTCACGCCAAGACCGTGAACTTGGCTTTGCGAAAGTTACCCCGACTAGAGTGGAAAGGGACCCCAGGTCACGCCACTTGCAATATTATTCCATATGATAAGGCTTGACGCATGGTCAAAAAAGGGTGTTTAGCTTATCTGGCGTATGTTCGCGACTCCAGCATAGAGTTTCCTTCTATTGACTTTGTTCATATTGTACGGGAGTTCCCCTAGGTCTTCCCTTCAGACCTGTAGGGTATGCCACCCGACAAGGATATTGACTTCTGTATTGATCTAGCTCCGGGCACTCAGCCTATTTCTATGCTGCCATATCGCATGGCCCCGCCAGAGTTTAATAAGTTAAAAGATCAGTTGCAAGACTTTCTAGAAAAGAGATTTATCAGGCCTAGTGTTTCTCCTAGGGGCACGCTAGTGTTATTCATGAAGAAGAAGGATGGTTTGATGCGAATGTGTATTGATTACCGACAATTAAACAAAGTGATGATAAAGAATAAGTATCCACTATAGAGGATTAATAATTTATTCGACCAGCTCGATGGAGCAAGGGTGTTCTCGAAGATAGACTTGAGGTCTAGCTACCATCAGCTAAAGATCTCTACGAATTTCTAGTCATGTCTTTTGGGTTGACCGATGCCCCGGCAGCATTTATGGAGTTGATCAACCGAGTGTCCATGCCTTATCTAGACCTGTTCAAGATAGTCTTTATAGACGATATTCTGGTGTACTCCGACAGCCAGGAAGAGCACGAGCAGCACATCAGAGTGGTTCTTCAGACTCTGAAGAATAATCAGCTATATACTAAGTTTTCAAAATGCGAGTTCTGGTTGAGTTTGGTTGCATTCCTAGGTCATATTATATCAATAGAGGGTATTCAGGTGGACCCAAAGAAGATTGAGGTAGTCAAGAATTGGCCTCGACCAACTTCAGTGACATTTATTCGGAGTTTCTTAGGGTTAGAAGGTTACTACCATCGGTTCATAGAGGGGTTCTCTTCTATTGCAGCCCCGATGACCAGGTTGACCCAGAAGGGTGCCCAGTTCAAGTGGTCAGATGAGTGCGAGGCGAGCTTTCAGAAGCTCAAGACATCTCTGACTATGACACCGATGTTGATTTTTCCAACAGGTTCAGGGTCTTACACAGTCTATTTTGATGCTTCCCGTACTAGGCTTAGAGCAATATTGATGCAGGATGGCAAAGTAATTGCCTATGCTTCGAGATAGTTGAAATCCATTAGAAGTATTATCCAGTTCATGCCTTAAAAATTTGGAGGCATTATCTATATGGTGTGGCGTGTGAGGTATATATGGATCACAAGAGTCTTCGGTATTTATTCAAGCAGAATGAGTTAAATATGCGACAAAGGAGATGGCTAGAGTTGCTGTAAGATTATGATGTTACTATCTTATATCACCCAGGTAAGGCTAATGTGGTGGCTGATGTGTTAAGTAGAAAGTCTGCCAGCATGGTTAGTCTCGCTTATATTCCGTTCAGCCAGAGATCGCTTGCTCTTGATGTTCAGGCCTTAGCCAATCGATTTGTGAGATTATACATTTCTGAGCCTAGCAGAGTACTGGCTTGCACGGTCGCTCGTTCTTCTCTATTGGAGCGTATCTGTGAGCGGCAGTTTGATGATCCTCATTTATGTGTCTTGAGAGACACGGTGAAGCAGGGAGGTGCTACTAAGGTAACCTTAGGTGATGACGGGGTGTTGAGATTGCAAGGGCGAGTTTGTGTGCCCAATGTTGATGGGATGCAAGAGTTGATCTTAGCGGAGGCCCATAGTTCTCGGTATTCTATTCACCTGGGCACCGCGAAGATGTATCGGGTAGCATTACTGGTGGCGTAGGATGAAAAAAGACATTGTTGTATGTTGCTCGGTATTTAAATTGTCAGCATGTCAAATATGAGCACTAGAGGCCTGGTGGTGTGTTTCAGAGGATTGAGATTCCCTAGTGGAAGTGGGAGCGGATTACAATGGATTTCATTACTAGACTCCAGTTGACTCGAAAGAAGTTTGATGCTATTTGGGTCATTGTTGATAGGATGACCAAGTCAGTACATTTCATTCCAGTAGCAGTCTCCTATTCATCTGAGAGGTTAGCGGATATTTATTTCCGGTAGATTGTTCACCTTCATGGGGTACCGATATCTATTATCTCAGATCGGGGTACGCAATTTACCTTGCGCTTCTGGAGAGTGGTTCAGCAGGAGTTAGGCACCTAGGTTCAGTTAATCACAACATTCCATTCTCAGACGGACAGTCAGTCTGAGCGAACTATTCAAATTTTGGAGGATATGCTCCGAGCTTGTGTCATTGACTTTGGAGGCTCGTGGGACCAGCTCTTGCCTTTGCAAAGATTGCCTACAACAACAGTTACTAGTCTAGCATTCAGACGGTTCCATATGAGGCGTTGTATGGTAGGCGATGTCGGTCCCCAGTTGGATGGTTTGAGCCTGGAGAGGCCCAGTTGTTGGGTACTGACTTAGTTTAGGAGGCCTTAGATAAGGTCAAGACTACTTAGGAGAGGTTGCATTCAGCTCAGTCTAGATAGAAGAGTTATGCATACTGTAAGGTCCGAGATGTAGATTTCATGGTTGGTGAGCGGGTATTGCTCCGAAGTCACCTATGAAGGGCGTGATGAGGTTCGGAAAGAAGGGCAAGCTTAGCCCTAGGTACATTGGTCCATTTGAAATTCTTGATCGAGTGAGTGAGGTGGCTTATAGACTTGCGTTTCCACCTAACTTATCAGCCGTGTATCCTGTTTTCTATGTATCTATGCTTCAGAGGTATCATGACGATCCTACGCATGTGTTAGACTTCAGTACTGTCCAATCGGACAAGTATTTATCTTATGAGGAGGAGCCGGTAGCTATTCTCGACTGGCAGGTTTGACAGTTGAGGTCGAAGAGCTTTCCTTCATTGTGTTCAGTGGAGAGGTCAACCTCCTGAGGCATCAACCTGGGAATCCGAATCTGATATGCGGAGCCGTTATCCACATTTGTTCCCCGACTGAGGTACTTCTTTCTCTTGTCCGTTCGAGGATGAACGATTATTTTAGAGGTGGAGGATGTGACGACCCAAAGGGTCATCACCTATTTTTCTCATCTATTCCGTGCTTCCAAGGACTTGAAAACCTCATTTTATATTGCCTCAATTTGCGTGTGTAGTTCGAGCGCATAGCCGAAATTATTTTATGTTGAAATATGTGAATTCTATGAAAAATTTGAAGAAATTTAATATCAATATTATTATAATTGACTTTGTTCAATATTTTTGGTAAACGGACCCGGACCCAAGATCGGACTATCTCTGAAGGTCCGTAGAAAAATATGGGACCCGAGCATGTGCCCGAAGTCGAAATCCGAGGTCTAGAACCTGAGTAAAAGAATTTTTCTGTTAAATTGTTTTTTTGAAATTATTAAGGAAAGTGAAAATGAAAATTGATTAAAAGACTATGGTATCGGGCTCGTATTTTGGTTTCGATGCCCGGTACAAGTCTTATATATTTTTGAAGCGCTTCCTATAAAGTTTGGTTGAAAATGGACGTCGTTTGACGTGTTTCAGACTAAAAATGAGAAATTTGAAAGTTATGAACTTTGAAATGAAATTTATGAGTTTTGAGGTTTGATTCGTTGAATTTGTTGTTATTTTAGCGATTTGATCGCTCGAGCAAGTTTGTAGGATAATATTGAGTTAGTGTGTGTGTTTGGTTGTGAGCCCCGAGGGCTCGGGAGTAAATTGGAGGTGGTTCGGGGTGTTTTTAAACTTAGGAAAGGATTAGATTTTGCTGCATTTTTTCACAGACAATTTGTTCTTCGCGAATGCGGCCATAGGCTCGCATTCACAGTGCTTTAATGTTTCCCTTCTTCCCGTTCGCATCATCCCTATCGTGATCGCGTAAGCAAAGTTCAAGGCCCCAAGAGATTCCTTCTTCGCGTTCACATCATTTACCTCGTGAACGCGTAAGTTATCCAGTCTACTCAACGCGTTCGCATGGGCCTTCCCGCATTCGCGTAGTTAAGTTCTGGACCCCAGCCTTTTTTTCCTCTTTGCGTTCGTAGTCTCTTGCACGCGAACGCGATGCTTACCCTTATTCCTTCATAGCGAACGCGGCAGGGGTGTCGCGAACGCGATGAATATTTTTACCCAGTGATTTCTTTTTTAAAATGGAACAGAATCAGTAGCTCGGGATTTTTCACTCTTTTATCATGAACCCTCTTCTCTCCCAAGCCCTAGGAAGCGATTAACGCCCCCAAGCTTCAAGACCCTTTGAGTAAGTAATTTTCCGCTTATTTCATTCACTTTTCTTGCATTAATGAACTAGTTTCTAAGCCTAAATCATGAAATTAAGGTAGAAATTATGGGTTTTGAGCAAAGTTAGGTTTTTGAGAATTTTGGGTAATTCAACCCAATTTGGGGTCGAATCTTAAAACAAATTATATGTTTTTACTCGTGGGAGTATGAGTGAATTTATTTTGGTTCGAACCTCGTGTTTTGACCAAGCGAGCTCGGGGTTGGTTTTACGATTTTGGTCAGCATGTTAGAAGGACTTTAATTAGGTAATTTGGCTAGTTTGTTGAGTAGAGTTGATGATATTAAATAAATTATGTATAGATACAATTGAATTGGAGAGAAATTCGAAAGGAAAGACATTGCTTGAGGACTGAGTTGGCATTAAACCTTCGAGGTAAGTGTTTGATCTATCATAGCTTGAGGGAATAGGATTAGAGTATAATAAATTGCTATTTGCTAAATGATCGAGTGTGGTGTATAGGCGTGGTGACGAGTGTCTATACACCGGAGTCTAGCATGACCATGAGTCGTTGTTTGTACATGTTTTGAACTAATTTGGAACTCTTCTAAGCTCAATTATGATTTGCTACAAATGTGACGAGTTCGTGAACAAATTGTGAAATATTGATAATTTGGAGCGTGGAGCCGAATGATAAATATTATTGAAGTAAAGTTGAAAATATTGAAAGGAATTATTATTAATCCTGTAATGACCCGGCCCACCACTGTGCATATATTGTCCGCGTTGGGCCTAGCCCGCACGGTTTTGTTCCTCCCCAACTGGTCCACTAGGGAAAAGGCCTATACACATGGTGGTCCAACACCCTTACTTAACTAGCCTAGGACTCCCTCTCAATTCCGATGTGGGACTCCTGTGAGCTACAGCTACAGCTACCCGCTGATACCACTGATACCACTCACCCCACCAACAAGGACACAACGTCCTCGTTGTGAGTACCCACCCATCGTACTCTAGAGAGTCGGCTCTGATACCAATTGTAAGTCACTTTTTACTTAATTCTTTCAATTCTTAACATCATTATACATGTTTTTCAATAGAAATCAAAGGTTTTCATGGTAGAATTTCTTGTTTTTGGTAGAATATAGGGCTTTTCATAAATTGGGAAATTGGACCTCGAATTGATGTCCGATTTTGAAACAAATCATATACTTGAACTCGTGGGGGGATGGGTAACCGGATTTTGGTCCGAACCCCGAGTTCCGACCATGTGGGCCCGGGGTCGAAATTCACTATTCCGGGCAGAATGTTGTAAAAGTTGTATTTGGCCTTAGGAATTAGTTTGTTGAGTAGTATTGATGATATTAATTCAGTTGTGTATAGATACGATTGGATTGGAGCCAAATTTGAAAGGAAGAGGCATTGCCACGGATTGAATTGTTCGTAAACATTGAGGTAAGTGGCTTGTCTAACCTCGTGTGTGGGAATTTCCACCCCTAGGATATTATGTGATAGTTTAAATACCTTGTATGTGAGGTGACGGGCGTGTACATGCGCTGGTTGTTGAACACGCACTCTAATTAAAATGTTCGATGAGCGATATTCCTGTCTTTGGCTGTTAATTTGATATTTTTACCCGGTAGTGGTTAGGGAAGCATAATTGGGTAGTACTTAACTGTTTAGTTGCATAATTGCCTTATTTGAACTCCTTGATAATTATTGGCACTATTTTTCGGTGAAGTTATAGTTAAGCATAATTGATCTCTCTGTGGATTCCTTTAATTGCTGTGCTTGTGGACTGCGGGTTCGATTCCCGGAGACCCAGGGCTGTGGGTTCGATTCCCGGAGACCCGGTGTGATATTGGTAGGGACTACGGGTTCGATTCCCGAGATCCTGAGTTATTGGTAGGGACTACGGGTTCGATTCCCGAGATCCCGAGTTATTGGTAGGGACTGCGGGTTCGATTCCCGGAGATCCTGAGATTTATTGAGATGTGGACTACGGGTTCGATTCCCGAGATCCTAAGTTATTGGTAGGGACTACGGGTTTGATTCCCGAGATCCCGAGTTATTGGTAGGGACTACGGGTTCGATTCCCGGAGATCCTGAGTTATTGATTATTTATTGAGACATGGGCGGAGATCCTGAGTTATTGAGATATGGACTGTGGGTTCGATTCCCGGAGATCCTAAGCTATTGATATATTATTGAGACATGGGATGCGGGTTCGATTCCGGAGACCCAAGGGTACTGTTGATGGGACTATGGGTTCAATTCCCACAGGTCCTGGACTTGTTAATTATTGAGTTGGTTATTTGTTGTTAGCTTAATTGTAGACGGTTGCAATAATCATCTTATTGTTGTTATTTCGGAAATTATTATCATTTAAACTGTTTATTTTTGTTATCATCATTATATTATTGTTTCTCAGTAAGGCCCTGACCTTCCTCGTCACTACTTCATCGAGGTTAGGCTTGGCACTTACTGAGTACCGCCGTGGTGTACTCATGCTACTCTTCTGCACACTTTTGTTGTGCAGATCCAGGTACATCGGGACAGGCTCATATTAGGTGATTCAGCAGTATATTGGAAGACCTCGAGGTATGATCTGCTACGTCCGCGGATCCGGAGGCCTTCCTTCTATTCTGATAGTATTAGTAGATGTTATTTTTTTCTCATGTCTTTGTTAGATACTCTTCACACATAGAGCCACAGTTGCATACTCTCTTTTAGTCTGTGTTGCCCGTGGGATTCCGGGTCTTGGTGGTGTTTTATATAGTGTGTTGACGAGTGTATGTGCCAAGCGGCACGGACTACATTCCTATTTATATTGTTTTTCCGCTATTTCTTGTTTAAAGTTCATAGACTTGTATATTCCGCAACGTGTTAGGCTTACCTAGTCGTGGGGATTGGGTGCCATCACGACATGTTCACGATTGGTGAACTAGGGTCGTGACAAATCCCTTGTCGGGATGGTAAAATTACTGAACCCTTACCGGGTTGTGAAAGTTATTATTGTTTTTCCCTTGCTGGGAGCTTATTTTTATTGTTGTTACTCCCTTGCTGGGATAGTACTTATTATTTATTTATTCTTTTTTCCCGTTTTGTTGTGACTGCTATTTGGGTGGGGAAGAGTGATATTGCATGAAGGGTCATTCCGTTCTATGTTGTGACTATTTACGCACGAAGGTACATTCCGTACTTTGATTTGATTATATTTGCACGAAGGGTCATTCCGTTCTATGAAATGAGAGTGATGTGAAAAAAAGCACGAAGGGTGATGCCGTGCATTTTTATATGATTGTTTGAGTGAGAATGAGAGTAAATGCACGAAGGGTGATGCCGTGCGACTATTGAATTTCTTATTTTATGATAATTATTGTTGTGTTCTGTTTCCATTTCATTGTTGAATTATATATATTTAATTTTGATCCCCATAACATGTTCCATCCCTTTTATTTGTTTAGTTCAGTATTTCTGATATTTTTGTAGTACATATGTATATAGAACTGCACAGGTATGTGAGTGGCTGGTCCTAGCCTTGTCACTACTTCGCCGGGATAGGTCAGACACTTACCAGCACATGGGGTCAGTTGTGCTGATACTACACTTCTGTGCGTTTTTGCACAGGTCCAGGTTTCGAGCAGCAACAACAGTAGTCGATAGCAGGATTTCATTACTACGAGACTGAGGTAGCTTGCAGGCATCCGCAGGCCCGGCGTCTCTTCTTATGCTTTTTCATTTATACTGTAGTCTCATTATTTCGAGACAGATAGCTGTTATATTTATTTCAGACCATTATATATAGTTTATTCTTAGTGGTTCGTGAGTTTGTGACACCAAATCTTGGGTAGATGATTTATGTTGAGTATTTCGTATTTATTTCAAATTTATAAAAGTAGACTTCCGCAGCTATTGTTATTATTATTCATGTTATTAAATTGACAACAAGATGATTTTATTTATAGAAACAGTAAGTAAATTAGCTTGCCTAGCTACCACGAGTATGCGCCATCACAATCCCGATGGTGTGAAATCCAGGTCTTGACATAAAAATGGTCACTTTCATGGTTTTATTTATATTTCTTATCTTTTCCCAATCCATTACTATGATAGTTCTACCTTTTTCCTGTGAAGTTAATAGGAACAAAGAACATGGGGATGCAGACCTGAACGAGATCAAGGATATGTTAAAGTGCCTTCTCGAACAAAATATTAAAAAACAATTGCAATAGAAATGCAAGAAGCAACTATTCTCAACTTGGAGGCTCAAGTAAGTCAAGTGGTTGAAGCTTTTAATGCTTAACAAGCCAAATTTGGGGATATGAGCTAAGACGAGTGTGAATTTGAGGTGCTAATTGAGGGGGTCAGAGTAAAATATCAATAACCTAGCTAACTACAATTTGAGGATACCAATATTGTATAAGTGAGACTAGTGTCAGCCAAGGACATTGAGGATATAAATTTTGTGGACTCTAGTATCCTTGATGTTGAGGATGCTGAAAGTTCTGAAGTTCATGTGTGTGAGCGCATTGGTCCTTACTCCAAATATTTTTCTACATTGAGCTTGGAAGACGATATAGAAATAGAGTCATTCGAGCCGATTCAGAAGTCAAGGAATGAGGAACAAGGTGCCTACATTCTGAAATTTTTCTTGCCAGAAAGACATGATTATAGGACGATGCACTTTGGGGTCTTTCAATAAACCTCTCCACCATCTGCATGAATGACATCCGCACTATGGTTGTCACGATCCAAAATCTAACCATGGTGATGATGGCGCCTATCGTGTTACAAGACAAGCCTACTTCCCAAAATATTACTATTGAATTGATTATAATAATTTAATAAAATATTTTCAACATTGAATTTCTCATAAACTAAATCAACTCGAAATATAATTAATATAAAAATATGGAAGCTAGCCCCAAACATCAGGGTGTCACTAAGTCATGAGCGTCTAAAACTATAAATTAAGAAATATAACTACCTAACTGTCCAAAAGAAGAAATGACAAAAGGAGTAACAAGTTCCCGCGGATGCTGGCAGCTACCTTGCAGTCTCTAATTAAAGCCGGCTTGAACTCAACGATCACCGCGCTTTAACTCACCTGGATCTACATATAAAGTGTATGGTGTAGTATGAGTACAACCACCTCAGTAGTAACATAAATAACTAAGAAACTGAGCAGTAGTGACTAGCTAAGTAAAACAGTCAATTATTCATTTTCACAATTTAAAAATAACAGGAATAAATAGGAAAATTTCATAACTTAGTAAATGCCACAAAGAAAATTTAACAGATAAATGCAGTAATAGCAAAAGTAAATACAACCTCACAGCAGTGTCACTCCATCACTCATCACTCATCACTCGCACTCAACACTCAACACTCAACACTCTGCACTCACTTGGGGTGTGTACAGATTCCAGAGGGGCTCCCAAAGCCCAAACTCTAAGCACGGACAAATTACGTGCCATCATATCAATACCTGGATCCGCACGGTTAACTCACATGCTACGCGTATAAATCATGCGCTATGGTATCAATACATAGACCCTTACGGTCAGCTCACGTGCTATGCGAATAACTTACATGCTATGGTATTAGTATCCTTACAATCAGGCCATCATATAAATACCTGGATCCGCACGGTCAACTCGCGTGCTATGCGGACAACTCATGTGCTATGGTATAAATACCTAAACCTGCAAGGTCAACTCATGTGTTATGCGGATACTTTATGCGCTATGGTATTAATAGCCTCAAAACTAGGCCCTCGGCCTTACTCAATCATGTATCTCACTAGCCTCACCATCACCAACAAATAAGGGGACACAACCCATATCATGTATTACGGCATTAGCAATTAATAGAGACTGAGGTAAACATGTACAATAATTTCTATTATTTATCACAAATAATGTGAGCATGAATAAAGCCTAAGCATGATCTCTAACATGAAGGCAGGCAAATTCAACAAGTAAACCCAAAACCATAGATAATAGCCATTTGGCCTCACACATAACGGGACAGACCAAATCTCAATACCTCGCGGTGCACACTTACATACCTGTCACCTAGCATGGGTATCACCATAAAAAGCACATGATATCAATTTCTCCGGGTTTGTACCCTCAAAGTTAGAATTAAAACAGTTACTTACCTTAACTGCGTAAAATCCTACTCTAGGGTGCCCTCGTCTCTAGAATCAGTCTCCAAAAGCTCCGAATCTAATCATAATCAGATTAATACTATCAACATGTGCTAAAGAATCGAAATCGACACTAAAAACTACTAAATATGCCCAAAATCTGAAAATCGGCCAAAATCTGGCCCCGGGGCCCATATCTGAAAATCAGTCACAACTGGCAGAATAATAAATCTTGTCCTCTCCCGAGTCTAACCATATAAAATTTATCAAAATCGGACTATGTTTGGTCCCTCAAATCCCTACCTAAAACTCTCCACAACTTAAGCCCTAACTCTTTTAATTTCACTTTGAAATTATCAATCAAATCCCAAAAACGAAGATGGATTCATGAAATATAACTAAAATTGAGTAGAGAATACTTACTCCAATCCATATGGTGAAAATCAACTCCACAATCGCCCAAATCCGAGCTCCCCAAGTCAAAATATAATTGAATGAACAAATTCTAGTTTTATATATATATATAAAACTAGAATATATATATATATATATATATATATATATATATATATATATATATATATATATATATATATATATATATATATATATATGTATATATATATGTATTCTTCCTTGTTTCTCGTGCCAAACAATCCCGAAACCATATTTATGCCTCCAATGGATTTTTTGTGAAATTTTAGTCAAGTTAGGCTTTTGAATCACTCAATTTGACCTTATAATAAATGAGATATGTAGGGTTAAATATTTGCAAATTGTGCAAATTTTTAAATACTTCGTCAGTGGCAATTTCATGATTAATCTGGGAAAAAAAGCTTGCAACCTAAAATTACCATAAAATCCTCATATGATGTCCAAATTCGATGATTCTTTTTGCTATGGGTCTATAATTATGATACAGATCAAATGCTTCAATAAAAAAGAAATATGAGCTCATTTGTTCAATATGATATCATTTATGCTTGAAGAAACAATGTCAAAACATAAAAAACAAGTGCAACACAACCCAAACGTATTCAAAACTCACCCGAGGTCCTCAAGACCTCAACCAATAATTCCAACAAGATATATCACTAACCGAACTTAGCCAAACCTCCGAAATACCCAAAACAACACCAAAACACCAAAACACCAAATCAACATCGAATTCATGTCTAAGAACTTCTAAACTTCCAACTTTCGCCAATTCAAATCCGAATTTGTTTACTCATAAGTCAACTTCCGATTGACTTTTCTAACTTAGCTTTCTAACTAAGAGACTAACTGAATTTCACTCCAAAACTACTACAAACCCAAACCTACCAATGTGATACAACTCAACACAGTTGAACAATATATAAAGAAGCAGAAATTAAGAAAACGTGGCTATAACTCTCGGAACAAATGACCAGGCCGTTACATCCTCCCACTCTTAAACAAACATTCATCCTCGAACGAGTCTAAAAACATACCAGAAATCACATCATCTGACCAATGTAACTAAATGCTGGTAATAAACCTCTTATCAAACAGAGCCTTGTTCTAACACCTTAAGGAAATCTTTCTAGTCACATTCAAATCATATGTACTCATCCTGCGGTCATATCATACTAATCACGTATCCATCATACCACCATTTCCACTAATAGGAACACAACTGGATATATAAGTCCACATGCACGTGCTCACTTAATCAACACCTAAGTGCTCAATCTATAGTCAAAACCCAGCCTCAAGTTTTCCAGACTGGCCCAATATCAACACACAAAAATCACATCTCGCACCTCATCCAAGGAATCACAACCGTCGATGCACACTGATACCGAGCGCTCATGTGCGTAAATGAAAGAGTGAAAGAAATTCAAAGAGTTATACTTCAAGTTGAGTCAATGTCGCACGATAAGAATTTATGAATGTGAAGTTTTCCTAAAGGTTCCACAACCTCTCAAAGATAAGCACAGAAGTCTCCGTACCGATTCACAAGACTCTACTAAACCAGCTTATGATTTGTGAGACCTATGTAACCTAGGCTCTGATACCAACTTCTTACGACCCAAAATCTAACCATGGTCGTGATGGCACCTATCGCATTACAAGGCAAGCCTACTTCCCAAAATATTACTACTAAATCGATTAAAGAATTTAATAAAACATTTTCAACATTTGAATTTCTCATAAACTAAATCGACTCTAAATATAAATAATATTAAAATATGAAAGCTAGCCCCAAACATCGGGTTGTCACTAAGTTCTTGGGTCTTCCTACCTAATCAATTCCATTCACCTCCTGAATTTACACTCTTGAAGATCGGTTGCAACCATCCATATTAAATTATGAAAGCTTTTGTTCGGATAAGCCCATTGGAAGTTGGCCTTCAAATCCCTAACACAGTAACTATTGCTGGCATATGGTTCCTTCCATGCATCGAAAGTCTATACATAACTTAAAATCTCACCACGCGATAAGATATTAGACAAATATTTGAACGTTGTCTCACAATGTGCTCCTTCAAGTGATTTAAAAATCATGTCCAAGTCTCTTGTCTTTCACCAACACAAATAGCAAATGCAAGGAGTAATATGCTACTATATTAGCATCAACTACAACAACAATCAACACCTTATTATTATACTTTCCATAGACTTGAGTGTCGTCTAAGGATATTAAACCATCAATGGTTTATTTGAATGTCCAAAACACATATATGAATATGAGTTATGGAATTCTCCGATTCTACTCAATATTCCATTCAATAATAGTCCACGGGGTTAGAGTGTTGCAAAGCAACCATGTACCTGGGTAGAGCGGCAAATGACTTACTACGATTACCATATACAATCTCAAACCCATGTTTACTTCCGAGGAATGCCTTTCTTTTGAGAATGGTACAACCATATATCTGGTGGAAAGATGTTATATACTCTTTAATCTTTTATCTTATGGATGATTCAATGTGTGGAATAAAAATAAGTGAAATCAAGTCAACATTCAAGTTAAAATGATTCTCATTGAATGTGTCAATATTACAAGTAGTATTTATCCACAATCCACATATTTTTTTTCAACTTTCTCGCACACATAATTCATCTACAACTTTGAAACCATCTACGACAAATAACCTTATGATATAAATTTGCACTACCTACTAAGACGCTCTTATCAGTAAAAAAAACATATTCTTTAACATCTCCGCTGCTCTAGATTCATTCAACATTGTTATCTGGATGTCATCAAAATCCCTTGTGAGTGCATCCACATTCGACATATTGGAAAACTAATCAAAGTAAAAAAATTTCCCATGAATGAAAGGACACATGGGACTCGTACACTAAGAGTCTAATGAGAGGTAGAGTATGCATATATGGAGCATGCTCATTGGTGGCATCATGCTCCCTCATCAAATCAGGCTGCTCATTCTCATTCTCATCAACAAAACGTGTTTTCTCATCGTCGTCTCCCTCATCAGAGAAGGGTGTATCATCTCCAGACTTATCGGCATTGTTATTATAATCACTAATTATCTTTCTAACTATGTGCATTTGACAGATCCTAATTAAATATATCACCTTCGGAAAACTAAGGGCAGGACCTTTATGTTGCTCGATTTCACAGCATAACCAATAGAATAACGAGTTCTCAAAGTCATCCCTAACATATATATTAATGTTATCTTTTAAATTACAATTTATAATCTGTTGACAGCTCATGGTGCATATTATCGAGTTGCTGATGACTCGTGGACGGACCGTATGAGTCAAACCACCAAAATTGGGCATATTCTAACTATTAGTTGGTTCATAACTAGTAAAATTCATATCTAACCGGCACCCCCTTTGGAGGATATGAATGTTTGTAAGAATATGATACATAAATAAAATCATACTAAGAAAAGGAAAATTAAAATTTACCACTCGACGTGTGAATTATGTAAACTTAGGAGAAACTATGTTTTCGCTCTTCATTCGCCTGTGGAGATAAGTTTAGATTTGGCCAGACTCTTTCAAATGAAACCTCTTCGGATAAAATTGCACCAAATATACCACCAGATGATTGAAGGTTATCCCTATTTTGCGAAACTTTAATATTGCGAACTTCTTCAGACTTAACGTACGTTTCCAGCATTTTTATCATAAGAAGTTTCCAGTATTCATCTGGAGTCCTTAGAAAATCTTTAAGAGTTTCATTATTTTCGATGTTAAACTCAGCATTACAAGCAACCCCTTGTGGAGTAAGCGAATATCGATATCTTCCGGTTACATTAATATTAACCGAACATTTTGCTCACACTCATTCTTTTACATATCAAAATTACCAATCTATCATATTTCATTGTGAGTGGCAACTTAATAATACACTATAAAAAATAACTATAGTGCACTGAGTTATTCTCCACCACTACCTCATCCCCTCCTTCCCCAATATAATGTAACCATAATTTGAGTCTAAAGAAAACTCAGTACGCTTTTGTTCCGGACTCCAACAAAGAAGACAAGTATTGTTAACTCGTCCAATGAAGTCATATAAAGATTATTAATTCATATGAAAACAATATGAAGGCAATCATAATAATGAAACAGTCAGCTTGTAATCAGTTTTGGATTCCATTGTCAACTAAATTAACCAAGGAATGCTTCCATGCAAGAATATACTCGTATTTTATTGGTAGAAAGAAGTCTCAACTTTTCAAAGCATCGAAATGGTATATGTATAGCAGCCTTTGGGTATCACTAATAGTCTATGAATGCTTAGGGTCAATTTATATATCATGGTTAAAGATTCTTTATCCACAAAAAATTAAATTAACAAATTGCAACGAATTTGCACTAGTGTGTCTACAAATTGGATTTCTATATTTTTATATATGGGATTACTGATGTAATAATGGCAACACAAATTAACTAGTAATGTTTGTCTTATGCTAGTTCCACCTCATATTTATCTTGTTGTATTTATCAGTAATACTTACCTGATGTGTTAGAGTATTTTGTTCATTATCATAGAGAGCTAGATAGCTACGTATTCTTTTTTATGTAGAAACTAAAAAAAATAATTTAACGGTAATCAACAAGGTTATCAAAATATGAAAGAAAAAATATAATTCGGTCAATTTCATGAACAATCACTTAAACTTTAACTTTATTATAGAATGAAATTTCTTAAGTGTTTCGAAAGTTACTAAGCTATTTTTATAACCAAAAAGACATATACTTTTTAAAAATATTTTGAATTAATCAAGAGAAAACAATTAAGATAATTTCTAAAGTTGAGTGATAAATCCAAAATTACCATTTATCATAAAAGTCTTAACATACCAATTGAAATTTATAAAAAAAAATAAAAAAAATAAAGAGAAGTGAAGTGTAGGGTCAGCTCCAGGAAAATAGGATAAGAGAGAAGAAGGGATGAGGAAAACCAGAGTCGGAGTCCAAAGGGCGCCCACAGTTCAGCTTCCTAAAACCAGCGTACGGTATTCCACAAAACCGGGAGTTCTCCTTTGTGGGCCGGCCCGGCTTTTTGACTTTACCTCCTCCGCTTCCCCCCACGCGCTTCATTATCTGTGCTAAATTTTTATCAGTTTTGTTAATCATCTATTCTTTCCGTTATAGTTTATATGTAATTTAATTCAACATTCAAAAAACTAATTAAAAGAATTATTATCTTAAAGATTGTATATGGTCGAAATTACGTATGTCCGATTATCGGGCTCGAGGGGTAGCTTAAACCTGAGTTCGAGCTGCATGAACCAAACTCAAGTTCAAAGCAGAGTACAATGGCCGAAGATCTAAGTTCTAGAGGGACATCGAAGCGAGCTCAGGCTCGAAGGTAGAATAAGGGTCTCGAAGACATAAGTGTTCGAGGAACATCGGAACTGAGTACAACCAACTCCGGGACAGTGATGTTATGAGTTTGTTACAGAAGGACAAGATTTCCGTCACATCCCCAAGATCGTGGCGTAAATTCTGGAATGGATCTATACAAATCCGTACTAGACGGTTATAAAACTGTCCCAATAAGATGCTTATTGAAATAATATATTGGTCAAAATCTGACCGTCACGATCGAACTAACTAATGTCCCTCTTAAGCGAGCGGGTAGTGAAGGATAACATAGCCCCCTCTTCATCCATTTCCCGACTTCCATCGAGTCTGAAAAAATAGCGCCTAAAGAGAAAACCAAGACACATTAGAGGCAAGAGGGCGTCACACCTAGTAAAGGGCAATGGTGCCTTGACTATATATAGTGAGGGAAAACCTTTGATTAGGGGGCTTCCCCCTTTCTCTGTCACCGACTCTCTTCTTGTAATCTTTATTGGAAAAAAGTAATTTACAGCAGAATATGTAAAACTATCTCCCCATCGATTGATGGGAGACTTAATATACTATTTCAATAAGACCGTTTACATCTTTTTCATTCTATATGTCTTCCATATTGTTAGCTCTTAGATATGGGTTTTATTATGTTTGACTAAGATTTACTCCTTCATCTTCTTTAATTGATTTGTTAAAAAAGGTTTTGATATCTTTTGAGTCAAACAATAATCAGTGAGAAATGAATATACTCTCTAAGTTTTGTCTACTGTTTGTCAACATTGTCCTTTAGCTCTACCACTCTTGCTTTACTTTTCTTACTTTATTACTCTTAGCCCGTCTCGAGGTCACCTTCTCGAGGTCATTACTGCTAAGTTACATTGATTTGATTCACTTGTCTCTTTCATTTCTACTTCAAATTTTATGATTATCAAGTGGTATCAAACTAAATCACATATCTTTAAAATCACAAATTAAATTTATTTGTTACTCGTATTTTCGAGATAATCAAATATACTATTATATTTATGTAAACATAAGGTTCTAAAACATATTTTCCCCTTGTGGTCTTAATTTTTTCATAACATTCGTGTAATTTAAAAAAATTAATTAAAGAAATTAGATTTAAAAAATTAAAATTAAATTATTTTAAAGCATAAAACTATGTCATTTCCTTTGAATCTGACTAATACAAAGTTGTATCACATAAATTAAAACGGATAAATATATTTTAATAAAGGAGGATAGTATAATTTTTCATTCTCTAGAAATCTTGCTTGTTTACATATGACATATACAAAATTGTGTAAGTAGGGGTATGGATTCGATTTATCAATTCGATTGTGACCCTTATCGATAGTTACTTATCGATTATCGATTTGTACATATGCTTATCGTTATCGTTTCAATAAGGTTTCGATTTTTTCGATTCCGATTTATCAATTTTGGGGGTTTATCGATTCGGTTATCAATTACACCAATAAGAAAATTTGGTGGATTCCACGGAAAGTATATCGCTATAAACGCGCCTAACTAATATGGACAAAAAGAAGCAAAAATAAGATGAACATCATTTATAACATAAAAATTGTGTCACAAGCACATGCAACAAAACTAAAATAAGGAATCAAATGTATGTCACCAACACTCCAACGGTATAAAAAAACAAAACAAAATACATCATCACGGCTAATTCTATTTTCCATTAATTTGAACCTCATTCCTTTGATCTTCAAATATGATCATTCCTTAAATGTGATAGAGGAAGTAATAGGATAATGGGCTTAGGGTAAAGGAAATGGTATAGATTAGGAAAAATGATATTGTATAGTCGCTTTCAAAATAGTAGTGGAATATATATACATTCTGTATGTTATATTAATCTACACAAATATGTAATTACTCATTTTACAATGTCTACAGTTTAGGGGTGTGCATTCGATTTATCGATTCGATTTTGACCATTATCGATAATTACTTATCGACTATCGCTTTGTACATATGCTTATCTGTTAGGATCGGGAACCCGGGTAGTGCAAAATTTAGCCAAACAACGTTATAATGACAATAACAAAAACAATACAAGTTGATAGTAACGGTAATTAAAGCAGATAAAGAAGGCACAATCTTAACGTGGTTAAGACAAGGAGACCTACATCCACAAGCGATGAGAAGCAATTTCACTATATCAACAAGAGTACAAAGAGAGTACAAAATTAGAGTAAATACTCTAATTAGTCCCAAATACCCCAAGAGAATAATCTCACAAGATCACTCCAAAGAAAGGGTTCACACAAGTGTTTTCCAACACTTACTCTCTTACAAAATAATCTTAATTACTAAATGAGGAAGAGAAGAAACAAGAAATGAATAATTCAAATCTTGTTGGTGTGTCTTGAAAACGAGCAGAGAGTGCTCATTATATAGGAAGACAAGAAAAAAAATGCTTGGCCAACAATTGTCCACATCCTCTCAAATACAAGGCCATTTATTTTGCCAACAAGGATTTAAATAAAAAGCTACAAATGTGCCAACAAGGCTCACAAGTGAAAAGGCTTAAAAACAAGGCCACCTTTTACAAATCTCCACCTTGGCCTAGTTTTGGCTAATATAGTAAATTTGCTCCACCTTCTCCATAAAAACCTCAATAGGCAAAATCATTTTTCATAAATGCCAACCAAGTTCACACAAAGCTTGAACTTGACAATTGGAAGAGGCTTCGTAAACATGTCAGCAGGATTGTCTCTAGTGTTGATCTTTTGAACAAAGACTTTTCCTTCATCAATGGTTTCTCTAATGAAATGATATTTGATATCAATATGCTTTGTCCTCTCATGATACATCTGATCTTTAGTCGGTGAATGGCACTTTGACTATCACAGAAAATGGTAGTACCACCTTGGTGTGAACTGAGTTCAGCAAATAGACCTTTTAACCATAAGGCTTCTTTAATCGCCTCGGTCACTGCCATATATTCTGCTTCAGTAGTAGATAAAGCTACTACATGTTGTAATGTAGCTTTCCAACTGATAACGCAACCACCAATGCAAAATACATAGCCTATTAAAGATCTTCTTTTGTCAAGATCACCTGCATAATTTGAGTCTACGAAACCAACCAAAGTGTTAGTAGTTCTGCCAAACTCCAAACATGTGTTTGATGTACCTTGCAAGTATCTGAGAATCTGTTTCACAGCCTGCCAATGTGCTTTACCAGGGCAATCCATATATCGACTTACCACGCTCACTGCTTATGAAATACTGGACGTGTACAAACCATTGCATACATAATACTACCGACTGCACTGGAATAAGGTACATGTGTCATATACCTCTCTTCTTTCTCTGGCTGCGGGGACCGAGCATCTGATAACTTAAAATGAGCAGCAAGAGTGGTACTCACTAGTTTAGCATCTAACATACCAAACCTCTCCAAAACTTTCTCCAAGTACTTCTTCTGAGTCAGGAATAGCCTGTTGGCTCCTCGATCTCTTTTGATCTCCATGCCAAGGATTTTCTTAGCTGCTCCCAAATCTTCATCTCAAATTCACTTTTCAATTGACTTTTAAAATTATGAATTTCTATCAAATCCTTAGCAACAATAAGCATATCATCAACATATAATAATAGGTACACAAATGAACCATCATTTAACTTCCGAAAGTAAACACAACTATCATACATGCTCCTTGAATAACCATGACCCAACATAAAGGAATCAGACCTTTTATACCATTGTCTTGGAGACTGTTTTAATCCGTACAAGGATTTCTTTAACAAGCAAACGTGATCTTCTTTTCCTTCAATTTCAAATCCTTCGGGTTGATGCATGTATACTTGTTCCTCTAGTTCACCATGTAAGAAAGTCGTCTTAACATCAACCTGTTCTAATTCTAAATTATACATGGTAACTAAGGCAAGCAAAATACGAATAGAGCTATGTTTAACAACAAGTGAGAAAATATCATTAAAATCAATTCCTTATACCTGACTATAGCCCTTTGCAACAAATCGTTCCTTATACCTTGCATCTTCAACCCCCTATTATACCATTTTTTTTCTTGAAGACCTAGTTTGCACCCAACAATTCTTTTTCCTGATGGCGGTTTCACAAGAGACCAAGTACCATTATTGTGGAGAGACTCAATTTCTTCATTCATTGATATCAGCCACTTGGCTGAGTCAACACTAGAAACTGCTTCTGAATATTTTGATGGTTCTCCAATTTCTTTAGTTTCCTGTGCAACTAAAAAAGCAAATGCAACATAATCTTCAAACCTTAATGGTTGTTTACTTTATCTTCTTGGTCTATGTTTGGCTATAGAATACTCCTCTTTTTCCAGTTCAACTTCAGAAGTCTCAACTTTAAGAATTTCAGCTTCTAACTCAACTTCAGGAGTTTCAGAAGTTTCAACTGTATTTTGCTCCAAAGTTGATGAACTTGGCTAAAAAAGATTGCCAATCTCAACCTCCATCTGCTTCTCTGTACTCTTCCCTTATGTATTACAAGAACTAGAAGACTCTTTTTATGGAATGTAACATAGAGGATTCATCAAATGTTACATCTCTACTAATTATGAATTTTGGTGTCATGGGATCAGGATACCATAGTCGGTATCCTTTCACCCCAGATGCATACCCAAGGAAAATGCACTTTTTAGCCCTTGGCTCTAATTTTCTATTATTTACATGCATGTATGCAGGGCAACCAAATATCTTTAAATCAGAATAATTAGCAGGAGTACCTGACCACATTTCCTCTAGAGTCTTAAAGTTCAATGGTGCAGAAGGAGCACAGTTGACAATATAACAAGCTGTAGAGATAGCTTCTTCCCAAAAGGCGTTTGTCAACCCAGCATTTGCAATCATACAACAATCCCTTTTCAAAAGAGTTCTATTCATCCTTTCTGCCACACCATTTTGCTGAGGTGTCATTCTTACAGTACGGTGTCGAGCAATTCCTTTATTTTTGCAGAATTCGTTGATTTCATCATTACAGAATTCCAATCCATTATCTATTCTAAGCCGCTTAACCTATTTTCCTTTTTGCTTCTCAATCAAAACTTTCCATTGTTTGAAAGTTCAGAAAACATCACTTTTATTTTTTAGGAAATAAACCCAAACTTTCCTTGAATAATCATCAACGAAAGTTAACATATACCTGGCACAACCTTTTGGCGGGGTACGTGAAGGACCCCAAAGATCTGAACGAATGTAATCCAAAGTACCTTTTGTTCTATGAATTGCTGGAGATTTGAAGTTGACTCTTTTCTACTTTCCGAACACACGAGAACTCCATATTTTCAGTATTTTGGCCACACAACAGACCTCTTTTGATGAGGATGGAAAGACCTTTTTCACTCATATGCCCCAATCGTATATGTCATAATTTGGTGATGTCAGAATCTGATTTATCTAATGTTAAAACTGCAGCAGCACCTGTAACAGTAGATCCCAATAGATTATACAACGTACCAGATCTACGTGCTTTCATGATCACAAGAGCACCATGAAATTTTCAGTACTCCGCCTTCACCTGCGTACTTGCATCCAAGAGATTCTAGAGTGCCCAAAGAGATGAGATTTTTCTTCAAGTCAGGAACATGTCTAATATCGGTGAGAGTTCTCACCGCACCATCGTGCATTTTGATTCGGGCTCTACCTTTACCAATAACATTGCAGGCATCATTGTTGTTTATCAAGACAACTCCACCTTCAACAGATTCATATGTGGTAAATAAATCCCGACTGGGACACATATGATAAGAACAACCGGAATCTAAAATCCACTCATTATTAGATTTAAAACTATTATTAGTTGCTAAATAAATAGTTTCCGCAGTCTCATCAGCAACTACACTTTCTTCGACAATGCCAGTAATTTTATGCTCATTTTTCTTTTCTGTATGCTTTTCTTTGTTTTACAATTTAAAGCATTCAGAAATAATGTGACCTTTCTTATGACAGTATTTGCACATGATATTTCTGTATCTGGATTTTGACCTTGATTTAGGTTTCTCACTACTTGAATCTTTCTTATTGGATCTACCTCTTACAAACAAGCCTTCCCTTCCCACTAGTTTCCCCAGTAATATATCTATCTATTTATTCTTTTGATTTCAAAATAGATTTGATATCTTTATAAGAGTATATTTTCCTTTCCATAAAGCATAGTATCTCTTATATGTTTAAACGACTGGGGTAAGGAAACAAGCAATAACACGGCTTGATCCTTATCTTTGATTTCAGCTTCTATGTTACTCAAGAATCGAAAGTATCGAGATGTGTAAGTATAGAGGTACCTTCAGCCATACGAAAAGTGTAGAGTTTTTGCTTTAGGTAAAGCCTGTTTTCTACTGTCCTTTTCATATACAAGGTTTTCAGCTTTTCCCATATGTCTTTGGCTGAGCTTTCTGCAGCAACTTCACGCAAAACCTCATTTGTGAGATTTAAAATGATACCGGCTTTTGCCCTTTTGTCAATGACGGCAAACTCCTCGTCCGTCATTTTTTCTGGCTTCTTCTCCTTTCCTTGTAGTGCCAAATCTAAGCCATCCTGAATTAGGATAACTTCCATCTTTAATTTCCACATTCTAAAGTTTGCAATTCGATCAAATTTCTCAACATAAGTCTTTGTCAGAGTCATTTTGGCTATTTAAATTAACCCGGTTAGATCCAACTCTGATACCAATTTGTTAGGATCGGGAATCCGGATAGTGCGAAATTTAGCCAAACAATATTATAATGACAACAACAAAAACAATACAAGTTGATAATAGCGGTAACTAAAGCAGATAAAGAAGGCACAATCTTAACGTGGTTCAGCCAAGGAGACCTACATCCACAAGCGGAGAGAAATAATTTCACTATACCAACAAGAGTACAAAATTAGAGTAAATACTCTAATTAGTCCCAAATAGCCCAAGAGAATAACCTCACAAGATCACTCCAAAGAAAGGGTTCACACAAGTGTTTCTCAAGACTTACTCTCTTACAAAATAGTAATCTTAATTACTAAAGAAGGAGGAGAAAAAATAAGAAATGAATAATTCAAATTTTGTTGGTGTGTCTTGAAACCGAGCAGAGGGTGCTCATTATATATGAAGACAAACAAAAAATGTTTGGCCAACAATTGGTCATATCCTCTCAAAATACAAGGCCATTTATTTGACCAACAAGGATTTAAATAAAAAGCTACAAATGTGACAACAAGGCTCACAAGTAAAAAAGCCTAAAATCAATGCCGCTTTTATATTATTGTTATTATTTAATAAATATTTAATTTTTCTGATTTTAATAATAAATAATCGATTTAATTTATTAATAAATGTGTAAGTTGAACTACTGTTATTCTTAGGCTAACAAATTTTGTTGAACACAAAGATGCATACATAACCTTTTCCTAAGAGAATTGGTAAATACTGGATCATGAGTTTCTACAGCTTGTTATTCGAGTCACTAACTCACAAGTGAAAAATGCAGAAAAAATACACTATATATTCACCCCTAGTAGTAATCTCAGTGGAGTGCGTGAAATGAAAATGTGTTTATAAAAGAAGAAGTATGTGGCGAGCCGCCATAAGCCTGGGACTGCGAATACAGGCTTTACACGTGTTGCTTTGATACAATTCCCGGTTTTGGACCAACTTGCATGTCATTCCGCCTTATCGCGCTTTTTCATTTTGGAAGAATATTGTTCACTATAAGCCTTCAAATGACGATTGTACCCTCACGAGTCGGTTTTCCAATTTAGGTGATAGGAATTTAACTTGACACATAACAATTGAAAATTCTGGTTTTTAAATTGTTTTTAGGTACATAGGTATGAAGTCAAAAATCTTGTATTAGGCAACAAAATCAAGATGTCAATACTACTTAAATTCAGTAGATGATGATATGTTTAATTATTATTACTTTTTTATTTTGGCAAAATATATTCATAGCCCTCCATGACTTAGAGGATATATATTTAATGTAGCGAGAAATGATTAACAAAGATCACAACTGGAGATAGAGTACAATTCTATTTGTGGATACTACATAAGACAAGATAACATCATGTAGTTAGCCATCCTAAGAGTACAATTCTATTTGTGGATACTACATAAAACAAGATAACATTATGTAGTTAGCCATCCTATTTATAAATATATATATATATTGAACAATATGAAAAAGAGGTGAAACTTTGCTTATTTAACCTTAGAGGATATATATTTAATATAGCGAGAAATGACTAACAAAGATTTCAAATGGAGATAAAATACAATTTTATTTGTGGATCGCTACATAAAACAAGATAACAACATAGAACTATACTATGAATAAAAAAATATTGACCAGTATGAAAAAGTCATGAAATTTTGCTTCTTTAACTATGCTACAACTTAGTCACACACAAAAAAAAAAAAAAAAAAAATACGTGGGCGATTAACGTAGAAATAATTTAAATAGTAAAATAACAATATACTTAGTGTATACGCAGACCTTATTCATTTATTATATATCATAGCCAATTAATTCAAAAGTAAGATATACTCCATAATAAGTGATCATTCTACGTTTAATACACTTATTAATAAAATACGAATTCCAAAGAAAAAGTAGATGTATTCATGAAATTTACTTTTATTAATTGTTATCTTGACATACTAGAATACGTAAATAAAGATAAATTTAAAAAAAAAAATTGATTTATTATTAGTTATGTAAATAAATAATTATTTTAGACTAAAATAAAAAGATGATTGAACGGGAGTGAGTAGTTATGATGATGGATGGTTAATGCCTCATTTGTTTGCACTTAATGGAGGTCTGAATCTTAATCATTCAGATCTCAGACATTAAGTGCGTTTGTTTTTAAAGTCTGAATCTTAATTATTCAGATCTTAATCATTAAGTGTGTTTGTTTTTTTTACTTAACAACCACTTAATGGGTCTGAATAGGTCTGTATGATTAAGATCTGTAACAGAGACTTAATTTCATTAAGATGCTATCACATATTCATTATTAATTGCCGCCACCGCCTACCATTATCAACTACCACTATGCTGCCACCACCACCATACTCAGCCACCGCCGGCACCGCCGCCGCCACCACCACCACGCCTCCATCATCCTCAATCATAGCTTCCACCATTATCGACCATCACCATCCACCATCCCACCACTCCGACCACCATCATTGTCACTCGCATTCAACATTTATCCATCTCAACTACCACAACCAACCACCTAATCACCATTAACAACCGCAGTCAGCACCGCCTATCATTATAACCTACCACCACATTCCTCAATCACAAACCACCACTCGTCGTTCTTAAGTATCACTACCTACCACCACCATCATCAATCATAATTGCCACCACTACCAATCACTACTAGCTACTAGCATGAACCACCATTATCAACCAAAACTACCACCAACCACCGCCTTTAGTCAGCATTCACCCATTAACCATCACTACCAACAACTTTCATATTTTAAACTATATATTTTATTGATAGAATATTAGATTTTTTTCAAATAAAGATAAATTTTATGCATTCAGATGTTAAAAATCAAACAGTCTTAATTTTTGGTATTCAGATCTTAATACACATCTTAATATATCCAGATGTGTATTCAGATTCAGATGACTTAATCTTAATACACATCTTGATATTCAGATATGTATTCAGATTCAGACGTCTTAATCTTAAAAAAAACAAATGAGGCCTAAGTTACTCCACAAAAGGAATAGGGGTAAATTGGAGATTACAAAAGTAGGTGAATGAGCTTTTCCCAAATACTTGAAACAGGCAAAGGTACTTGAGATATCCCAGGATACCACTCTTTATGAAACCACTTGCTGCGCCCCTTATAAACTCATGGAAAACTCAGTTCATTTATCTCCTTCTCCAATCTCCATATAATAAAACCCTTCTCCGAATAACATAACATAACTCAATCAAATCCTATAGCAAAAGTTGTAAACGGAGAGTGATATTAAACTATGCGTTTAAGCTGTAATGGATGCCGGGTTCTCCGAAAAGGTTGCAATGAAAAATGCTCCATTAAACCCTGTCTTCAATGGATTAAATCCCCTGAAGCACAATCCAACGCTACCCTTTTTCTCGCTAAATTTTACGGCCGTGCTGGTCTACTCAATCTCATTAATTCTGGGCCTGACCATTTGCGTCCTGATATTTTCAGATCTTTGTTGTATGAAGCATCTGGACGTATTGTCAATCCCATTTATGGTTCCACTGGTTTGTTAACCTCCGGTAATTGGCAACTTTGTCAAGCCGCTGTTGAAGCCGTTCTAAGCGGCGCGTCGATTGAAAAACTTTCTCCTGACTCCGCTGTAAATAGCGTATGCCCTTCGCTTCAAGCATGTGACATTCGCCACGTGTCCAAAGAATACGATTTAACTCCCGATCTGCACAAGGTGAAGATGCGAACTAAGTTTAAGCGGGGGTCCGCTAAGCCGCAACAGAGGAATCAGTCGCCTGAGGTTGATGATGCGGCTCGGGTCATGTGGAGCTGGTCTCATAAGGAGGAAGCAATCGGGTCGCCCAGCCGCGACTCGGGTCTGAGCCAACAGCGGGATGGAGAGAGCGCTGACGCTGACAGCGGCTCGGTGGAGACTGTGGAAGCCTCATTAGCTAAGCTAGATGAGAGCGATGTTGGATTGGAACTAACACTGGGTTGCAGCCGTTGATGAAGTCGCCCCGAATGTGGGACCACCAGAATTTGATGATGAAATGGATGGTATGGATTAGGACACGTGTACACTATAACGGTAGATCAGCTCAAGCTTGTTTTGATGACTGCTTTAAAAAGATGATTAGATTAGAGTCTAGTAGGTTTTTATTTCTTTTTTATAGTTTTTGTTTCCAATTCTTTGTGCGGCATGTGGAATGTGAATGTTTGACTTAGATATAGTAGAAAAATTAATATACAGATCGAAGTTAACTGCCCTTTTTTTGTTTTTCGACCTACTTATTAATATACATGTTTTTAAGTTGCACAATTTTGGGGTTTTGGATGTTTTTATTCTTCAGATAAACTTGTTTATTGGACTATGGATGACCTTGTATTCAAGATAATATATACGAATAAACTCAGGTAGATGTGAAGACAGTATTTTTCTCTTCTTTAGAAGAGCAAGTTTTTCGACATGTTTGTTTAGTGTCATTTTAAAAAGGCTTGAGGGTAATTAAGTTATTTGGCATCAACATATTTTTTAAAGTGCAAAATGGATAAAGCTGGTGCAAAGAAGGAGCACTAACAGCTTTGGCTTTGGTGGCTGGGTCATCGAAGGTACTATTCGTCCAGTTAAAATTTTGTTTAGCCTCAGATTTGGATGATAATTGTTGATAAAGTATATATCACCTAGAGCACTTCCTATTTGCAAACTATCCTGGTAAATGCGGGAAGGATAAGTGTAATCGCATATTCCGAGCTAAACTCACCGGGTGCATAAGCTTGGACTGGATGGTCGTTGCCAAGATTCGTGTTGGTGTATTCGTTCTATCTAGAGGTAAATGTGCAAAAAATATTGAGAATTTTCAAGTGCATTTTCTGATTTATGTGTTTAACTTTCCTTTTGTGACTTTCGTTAACCAGGACAACGCTAATTTTCTATCAGATAATTTAAAGAAGTGGTGCTTACTGTTCAATTGGTTATCACTTACGATGTATGCACAGAAAGCCTTTGTTATTGAATTTTTCTGGAAGAGTTGGGCACATGTAAATGGAAGATTGTGCCTAATATGAAGAAGAATGTAAAGGTAAGCATTATTTTGATCTTTGTGATTTTATAAATTTATTATTGAAATATTTCAATTTTTTATAGAGGTGTCATGTTGCGACCCACCAGATTTTTCCAACATTTTTCCCCACCTAAATTCGAAATCTGCCATAGGAGACAGATTTCAAGAAGGCAATGATCACCTTCCCACTTGACTTGAAAGTGGAAGCTTTTCCATTCATGGTTGCCAGCTTTGACAGCATGATCAACAGTATTTTTCCACTTTGTAGCAGCCTATCATGCTTGCCAGCATTGCAGCATGATCAGCAGTGTTTTCCACTTTGTAGCAACTGTAATTGTGTATATATATACATGTACAAGCCTTAGTAGAGGGCATCTCAGATATACAACACTTTGTATTGTAGCTTTCCTTTCTGTTTATCAAGTAAATCAGAAAATTGGCCTTGGCCTCCCAACTCTTGTTAGCCACTTACTGCTTTCATTTCCAGCACTTGTGTGTTTTCTGTTTGCCATAGCTTCCAGCACGTTTTTGTGCTGATTATTGTGTTAGGACTGAGGCTAAAAGCGAGTTAAGGCTGTTTAGCTGTCCGCACGGGTCTTGTCAAACTTAGCCCCGTGACAACTGGTATCAGAGCTTAGGCACGAGACATGGCAACCGAAGGAAACGAATCTGTTTTAGGCAACCTTCGTGGGAGAGACGAGTCACCAACGAAAAGGCAGAAGCCAAAAAGGAGAGGCACAAGCAAGGTGCGAGATCCCACCACGGCAATGACAAGTGAGGGTGTTTCTTACGAACCACCTCCACAACAGATTACCCAAGGCGAGGAAGGCGATGCTTCGGCATCGGGCCATCTAGACGAGAGACTAGATCTCGTTGATGCTGGTTTAGCTGCTTTGAACCAGCGTATTGAAGTTGTTGAAGGCAACTTCGCTTCACTTGAAGCCACCGCCCTAGAGGAGCTAGGGGACGTCAAGGACACCGTAGATCAACTGACCGAGGAGCACAAGGAAGGAATGACCAACCTTGAGCTCAAGCTGACTGAGGCTGTTTCTGCGTTGCATAGAGAGGTTGAGATTCTCAAGCAACAACTAGAGGCAGTAAGGCTTGCCGGTAACACGGGTCTTGCGACGGTTCGTGATAACAGAATGGATGCCCCTAAACCCAAAGAATTTAGAGGCAAAAGAAATGCTCAAGAAGTAGAGAACTTCATCTGGAAGTTGGAAGACTACTTTGAGCACCTTTGTATTGTTGATGAGGCTGCCAAGATCCGAGCAACAACAATGTATCTAAACGATACCGCCATGCTTTGGTGGCGAAGGAAGAAAACCGAGATGGAGAAAGGCACTTGCTCCATCAAAACTTGGGAGGAGTTCAAGTCCGAGCTAAAGCGACAATTTTATCCACAAAATGTTGTCAATGAGGCTCGCCGGAAGTTGAGAGAGCTGAAGCAAACAACTTCCATTCGTGAGTATGTGAAGGAATTCACAAAACTCATTTTACAGATCCCCAACATGTCTAGTGAAGACTTGTTGTTTTATTTCATGGATGGCCTTCAGAATTGGGCCAAACAAGAGTTGCAGCGACGTCAAGTCAAGGACGTCGATGAAGCTATCGCCGTGGCTGAATCCTTAACGGATTTTAGGACGGAAGCCACCAAGTCAAGGGACACCAAGAGCAAACCCATCAGATCTGGAGGAGATCGTACATATCGGGACAAAGGCAAGCAAATTACTGGCCCGAATCGTGATTCCAAAGGAGAAGGCAACCGCAATTCTCACTTGCGCGACAGGTATAACGAGAAGAAGAAGGCGAACGGTCCTCGCAATGGTTGCTATCTTTGCAAGGACCCTAGCCATCACTACAGAGATTGTCCTTCCTTGGGCAAACTCAGTGCCATAATCGCAGCTGAACGGAGACAAGGAGGAGCTACACAAGCGGGTGCACAAGATGGGGAGGCTGTCCCAGGGAGACAAGATGTGGCGCATCTTGGCAACATGATGCTTGGGGCGCTGCTGTCCAAGGAACCTGTTTCGAAACAGGATATTCAAGAAAAGCCTGACCTTTCTCAAGTAGGTCAGACCTTACTTGGTGCTGTGATGGGAAAGGAGCCCAGATTGAAGCAAAAAGGGTCCTTGTTCGTAGATGCAAAACTTAACGGACAAGCTGTTCGCATCATGGTCGACACGGGGGCGACACACAACTTTGTGACTGAAGCAAAGGCTAGATCACTTGGCCTTACTTTTAGTCCCAGCAGTTCGATGTTGAAGACGGTCAATGCCAACCTCACCAACGTGAACGGGGTTGCTCACAATGTGCGACTGAATTTAGGAGCTTGGCAAGGGAGCGTGAGTTTGTTTGTCGCTCCCATGGACGTATTTGACATTGTATTGGGTTTAGACTATTGGGATGAAATCATGGCTTTCATTTCCCCTAGTCTCAATCAAATCTACATTTGTGATCCGAAAGGTCCTTGTGTAGTACCAATAGTGCGCGTGCCACAAGCCGTGGGTCAATTGTCGGCCATGCAAATCGTAAAGGGCTTCAAAAGAGGAGAAGCCACGTTCTTAGCAGCTGTAACAGAGATTGAAGAGGTCAAGGTTGCCAACTCCTTGGCCCCTTGTGTACAGCAGGTTCTCGATGAGAACAATGATGTTATGCCTGAAGACCTTCCCAAAAGTTTACCCCCACGGAGGGAAGTTGATCATCAGATTGAACTGATTCCAGGAGCAAAGCCACCTGCCATGGGTCCGTATCGGATGGCTCCCCCAGAATTAGAGGAACTAAGGAAGCAGCTGAAGGAGCTTCTTGAGGCAGGACATGTAAGACCATCAAAGGCACCATTTGGAGCACCAGTCCTGTTCCAAAAGAAACAAGATGGTTCATTACGGTTGTGCATAGATTATCGTGCTCTCAACAAAGTCACGGTAAAGAATAAGTATCCAATCCCTTTGATAGCCGATTTATTCGATCGTCTTGGCCAAGCCAAAATATTTACAAAGATGGATCTGAGGAAAGGATATTATCAAGTTCGCATATCCGAAGGAGATGAACCAAAGACGACTTGCGTAACCCGTTATGGAGCCTTTGAGTGGTTGGTAATGCCATTCGGCTTAACCAATGCTCCCGCAACTTTCTGCACGTTGATGAATAAGCTGTTCCATCCGTTTTTGGATCAGTTTGTGGTCATCTATCTTGATGACATTGTTATTTATAGCAACAATATGGAGGAACATCTTGATCACCTCCGCAAGGTTTTCCAGGTTTTAAGGGAAAACAATCTGTTCGTCAAAAGAGAGAAGTGCTCTTTTGCCCAGCCCGAAGTAAAATTCTTGGGGCATACCATCAGTGAAGGAGAGATTCGCATGGATAGCCATAAAGTCGCGGCCATTCAAGATTGGGAAGCCCCAACTAAGGTAACCGAGTTACGGTCCTTCCTTGGTCTTGCCAACTATTACCGACGATTCATTCAAGGTTATTCAGCAATTGCGGCTCCGCTCACAGACTTGCTGAAAAAGGATCATCCTTGGGAATGGACGGATCTGTGTCAAGAGGCCTTTGAGAGGCTCAAATCAGCAGTTTCGGAGGAACCGGTCTTGGCCTTGCCCGACTTTTCAAAAGTCTTTGAAGTCCAAACGGATGCATCAGACTTTGCTATTGGTGGAGTTCTAATGCAAGAGGGCCACCCAGTAGCTTTTGAGAGCAGAAAGTTGAATGATGCGGAACGTCGATATACGGTCCAAGAGAAGGAAATGACGGCAGTAGTTCATTGCCTTCGGACCTGGCGTCATTATTTATTGGGGGCTCATTTTATGGTCAAGACGGATAATGTGGCGACAAGTTACTTTCAATCCCAGAAGAAATTGTCGCCTAAACAAGCGAGATGGCAGGACTTCTTGGCAGAATTCAACTATTCCTTGGAATACAAGCCAGGAAGAGCTAATGTTGTAGCCGACGCTTTGAGTCGGAAGGCAGTGCTGGCACCAATTGTTAGCACAACAGATTGTGATCTCCTTAATACAATCAAGGAGGGGATGCAACAGGATCCGGTAGCCAAACAACTCTTCGACTTAGCCAACCAAGGCAAGACAAAGAAGTTTTGGGTAGAGAATGGCCTTCTATATACTACCGGTAGGCGCATCTTTGTGCCCAAGTGGGAGAATCTCAGGCGCACACTGATCAAAGAGGGACATGACACAATTTGGGCGGGTCACCCAGGCCAAAAGCGCACTATGGCGTTGTTGGAAACATATTATTATTGGCCGCATATGAGGGACGACATTGAAGTTTACGTCCGAACATGTCTAGTGTGCCAGCAAGACAAAGTTGAACACAAGGTACCGGGCGGTCTGCTTGAGCCGTTGCCCATAGCAGAAAAACCATGGGACAGCGTCACCATGGATTTTATTACGTGTTTGCCAAACTCAGAAGGCTTTGGCACAATCATGGTGGTGGTCGATCGATTCTCAAAGTACGCAACATTTACAGCCACCACCGCAAATTGCAAGGCTAGAGAGGCAGCACGTTTATTTCTGAGGGACGTGGTAAAGCATTGGGGCATCCCCAAACATATCATCAGCGATCGAGATCCCCGCTTTACTGGGGCCTTCTGGAGAGAGTTGTTCAACTTATTGGGGTCGGAGTTACATTTCTCCACCAGTTTTCATCCGCAAACGGATGGCCAGACGGAAAGGGTCAATGCACTGCTGGAGTTATACTTGAGGCACTTTGTTAGTGCCAACCAGAAAGATTGGGCCAAGCTACTTGACACTGCCCAGTTCTCTTATAACTTACAACGCAGTGAATCCACCGGAAGGAGCCCTTTCGAATTAGCAACAGGGCAGCAGCCCAACACTCCTCAATCACTGCCCGTGAGTGCAGAATTAAGGAACCCAGGGGCATTTTCTATGGCTAAATCTTGGGAAGAGCAGGTCGATATGGCGAGGTCTTATCTGGACAAAGCCGCCCGAAAGATGAAGAAATTCGCTGACCGTAAGAGGCGTCCGGTGAACTACAGAATTGGGGATAGAGTAATGGTTAAACTCAATCCTCGACAATTCAAGTCATTGAGGGGCGTAAAACAAAATTTGATCCGACGCTACGAGGGGCCATTCGAAATCCTTGCCAAGGTTGGTAAGATATCCTTCAAGCTGGACATGCCTAACCATTTGAAGATACACCCTGTCTTCCATGCTAGCCAGCTTAAACCTTACCACGAAGATAAGGAAGATGCGGAGAGGGGGCAATCTAGCCGGGCTCAAATATTCATTACACCTCCCGCCATGGACAAGAAAGTGGAGGCCATTATTGATCATCAACTGATTCGGGGCAAAGGATGGGGCAATTCAAGTGCCCAATTTCTTGTTCACTGGAAGGGACAACCGCCCGAGGAAGCTACATGGGAAAAATATGAAGATCTTTGGCAATTCAAAGATCAAGTTCGCGAATACTTGAATCTCTGTGGCGCCGCGGTCGTCGCCAATTCAAGTGGGGGAGAGTGTTGCGACCCACCAGATTTTTCCAACATTTTTCCCCACCTAAATTCGAAATCTGCCATAGGAGACAGATTTCAAGAAGGCAATGATCACCTTCCCACTTGACTTGAAAGTGGAAGCTTTTCCATTCATGGTTGCCAGCTTTGACAGCATGATCAACAGTATTTTTCCACTTTGTAGCAGCCTATCATGCTTGCCAGCATTGCAGCATGATCAGCAGTGTTTTCCACTTTGTAGCAACTGTAATTGTGTATATATATACATGTACAAGCCTTAGTAGAGGGCATCTCAGATATACAACACTTTGTATTGTAGCTTTCCTTTCTGTTTATCAAGTAAATCAGAAAATTGGCCTTGGCCTCCCAACTCTTGTTAGCCCCTTACTGCTTTCATTTCCAGCACTTGTGTGTTTTCTGTTTGCCATAGCTTCCAGCACGTTTTTGTGCTGATTATTGTGTTAGGACTGAGGCTAAAAGCGAGTTAAGGCTGTTTAGCTGTCCGCACGGGTCTTGTCAAACTTAGCCCCGTGACATGTCAGCTTCATACATGATATATGAAATTTCCAATTAAACAGAACCCTTGAAATAGTTCTTGTCATTTAAAGAGTCGACATAAGAACTTCAACTATAGAGCAATGAATGGCAACACTATTCTGGGGGCAAAATATTAGTATTACTTGGCTTAAAATGAGAAGCTTCCCTTCTTCCTTTCCCAGTAAAAATAAAAAGCAAAAAAGAACAAACAACAAGATTGTCATCCCTTCCAGAAAAAGTATACCCTTAGAGATCACGTAGAAAATAAAATTCCTAATAAATTGAGAACCATCTTAAACTTAAGCATTTCTTGTAGATGATTGGGGAAAAATATAGGGATAAGTTAGATGCCAATTGTGATACTATTTCTTACTATTTCACCATTAATGCTTCATTTTTGTTTGCTGCATCAAACTTGTAAACTTGCTAAGGAATTTCTGGTGACAGATATGATACCAGATGGACTTATATCAACCTCCGAGGACTGAGGATATATTTATTTATTTTTGTTTCTTCCAAGTTTATGTATAGACACTTAGAAAGATTGTACATAATAATGTCTTTTGTCAAACTGCTATAGTTTGGTGAGACTTTGTTATGATTGTCATATATATCCTGTCTTTCTTCTCTGCCATTTTGTACCAAAATAAAGTTATGTGATGGTGTCTATATCTTGAGTTGGTATACATTCGCATGCATCTATTTCTCCTCTGCCATTGCATAAAACGTTAATAAATAATATTTCTAACTTTTTAGTTCGATCCTTTGGTTTTCAACGTATTGCCCTAAATTCATATTTTATTTTATTCTTTTCATTTTTGCAGCTTAAACTGATTAAGGCCAAGTCTCTTTTCTTCGTTCATATCTTCCGCGCGAGTGCTCATTCATGGTAATTTGCTGTAATGTTATGTGATTTTGATGTTGGTTTGAAAGTTGGATTTTTTGATTTTTCTTGGCTCAGCGGTAAGCTTGCTTGCCGTGGTGTGTCAGGTCGCGGGTTCGAATCAGCCTCCCTGCAAAGCAGGGGGAAGGCTGCCTAGAGTATTCCCTTCCCAGACACCCACGAAGTGGGTATTGAACTGGGTCGGCCCTTTTTTATATCTTTGACATACTCAATTTCTAGCCTTTTTGAGTAATTTTTGGTTCCAAGGTCAAAAACATTATGTGAAATTAATTGTTGGTTTGTTGGTAATTCTAATTGCTTTTGGTGTGTCATAAACCAGCATACCATGTAATACTTTATTTCACAATTATTAATGATTGTTCATGTGGCTTTGTAGTACATGATTTGAAAATATTGAACTTTGCCTACTTTTCGTTTCAAACTTTTGTATCCAGTGTGTACTTAATCCATTTTACTGAATTGTTGAGTCAAAATGTACTTTAATTTTGGTTTGCCCAAAACTTTCTACTTTCTTGAGATAAATTGATCTCTTATGCAGAACTTTACACCATTGACAATTAGAAGTTATTCAAGTTGTTTCCTGCAAACTTTAGTTACTATTTCCATTTGATAATGAGTCTTCTCCTCTATTCACGGGATTTCATTTAATCTAGCTTGTATAACTTTGTGATGTAACATGCACATAAAAGTCACTTGGAAAACTGTTTTTACTACTGAACTTTCTTCAAAGTAGGGCCACTGGCTATTGAGAAGTCATTTGTTTGTCACCCAAAAAGAAAGCTATAAATGGAAAAGAGTTTAATGTGCATACTTTATTTTTCTCTTCTTTTTTTTTTCATCAAACAAATATAGGGATAAACACGCAATAAGTCTTCAAGGGGAAACCATTAACACGATTTTTCCTAATAACAGAAAATCGATAATGTTAAAGTGTTTTAAGATTTTAATTGGAGATGAAATTGTGAAACCATTAACACTTTCAAAACTGTTGCTACATTTTGGAGTTGCTGCGATCTTTACAACTAATTGCGCAAAATATGGTAAAGATTTATGTCCTTGAAACTTTAATTGAGGCGGTAGAACTTTGAATGGTTAAAGTTCTGAATATCTATTAGTGTATTGATGTGTGTGCAAGAATATAGCTACTCTTCTCATATTTGATCAAACGAAATATAGAGATTCCACACTCATGCAGCGCCAACTATAGCTATGGAGAACAATTGGTTTTTGGATCAGTAGGCCAATCCGAAGGTGCATTTGTCAACAATGATCAAAATCGAGAAGGGGTATGTCCTGACTTATATTTCATACACAGATCTGACTGCTATTCGTACGCACAAGGAAGAAGATTTTCATTAAAAATGTTCGAGTTCATTTTTCTTTTATTGGGACCTTGAAAAATGGAAGACTGAGAAATCTTATGCTCTTACGCCATAGGAGCGGACAAGAAAAAAAATAACAAATAAGGAAAGGAATTGGGTATAATCTCACATATGGTGATGCTTGTGTCAGGTGTATCGTATTGTTCGTGTTGTAATTTATTATGTGGTACACCACCATATTTCTAGCTAATATCCATTTGATGATCATTGCGTGGGATTTATTGAACATAATGAAGCATATCAGATTGTTGGAATGAGTTCAGGCAACTTGAACAGTGAAATGATAGAGGTATATCTACAAGGTCAGATTGGCAATGCCGCAAACGCATATATTCCTTGGATGGAGGGAGAGCACAGATCAGTAACCATTCGTACAACATACAGATAGTCTCAAAGAACTATCTCAGTAATGCTTATAAGTATTGAATTTTGATCTTTCACTATATTAACTTGGAGTATTTTACTTCTTTTCCATCCGAACTCAGATTCCAATTTACTGGAGTGCAATCCCAAACTACAATTTCAGAACAGTTTGCTCGAGGGGAATTGCATATGCTTCAATGATGAAAAGGGAAGTGTGTCACTTTTATAATCCAGATGTTTGAAAAGTTTTCTTGTGATGTAGGAGAGATATTGTAGCAAACTTTGAGTCATCATTAGGCCTTCCGTACTCCTTCAATTTATAGAGAGATATAATATACGGAAAAGGTCCAAATATGCCCGTGAACTATGCAAAATAGGATAAATATGCCCGTCGTTTATAGTTCGGCCCAAATATGCCCATTCCGTCAAATAGTTGGGCATATATGCCTTTATTTGACGGAAACTTAATTTTGTTTTCTTTTTTTAATTTATTGATACCAAATTAATCAAACCCAACTTAAAAATAACCCACCCGACCCGACCCATGTCCTAATTCGACGGGCATTTTTGTCCTATTTCGCATAGTTCACGGGCATATTTGTGCTATTTCGCATAGTTCACGGGCATATTTGTGCTATTCGCATAGTTCACGGACATATTTGCTATTTCGCATAGTTCACAGGCATATTTGTCCTATTTTGCATAGTTGGGTGTCAATGGGCCTAAGGCCTCAAGGTTCATGTTGCTTATCATCTCACTCACAAACAGTTTGCGAATTGTAAATAACCTTATGTTATTTGATAAACTTCAAAACAAAACAACGTAGCTACTAGTTTGTAGCTATCTATGTGATCTTCAAAACTAATAGTCACAACTTCAAAACAGAACAACTGCTGTAAGCTAAATGAGAGGAAATTATGACCAAATCAAAACAGTCACAAAAATAACGAGTTAACATCTAGTATTATGCTAACATCAACAGCAGCACTACTAAATAAATAGTTAACATTTTTGGTGAATGCTATCTTGGTTTAACTACTTATTCAGTAATGTTGCTGTGATGTTAGTATAATACTAGATGTTAACTCGTTATTTTTGTGACTGTTAGCTTACAATTGTGGTTACTGATTATCTCTATTTTGAATTTATTTTAATTTGGTCATAATTTCCTCTCAATTAGCTTACAACAATTATTTTGTTTTGAAGTTGTGACTATTAATTTTGAAGATCATAGATGGCTACAAACTAGTAGTTACGTTGTTTTGTTTTGAAGTTTACCAAATAACATAAGGTTATTTACAATTCGCAAACTGTTTGTGAGTGAGATGATAAGCAAGAGGAACCTTGAGGCCTTGTCCCAGTGACACCTAACTATGCAAAATAGGACAAATATGCCCGTGAAGTAATGAAATAGCACAAATATGCCCGTGAACTATGCGAAATAGCACAAATATGCCCGTGAACTATGCAAAATATGACAAAAATGCCCGTCGAAATAGGACATGGGTCGGGTGGGTTATTTTTAAGTTGGGTTTGGTTAATTTGGTATCAATAAATTAAAAAAAGAAAACAAAATCAAGTTTCCGTCAAATAAGGGCATATATGCCCAACTATTTGACGGAATGGGTATATTTGGGCCGAACTATAAACGACGGGCATATTTGTCCTATTTCGCATAGTTCACGGGCATATTTGGACCTTTTCCGTGTAATATATTTGCAGTTGTAGTGGGAATAGTGACTTAATTCTTTGATTCTGCTCATGCATGTTATCTTTTGGATCTTTAGTGTCAAATTTCACGATGTTTGGTATGGTCACTTTCACTTTGGTTATGGAGTGACTGGAGTGACTAATTGTTGTTGCCTGCTAGAGTATATTTTTCAACATATGTGCTTCTGTTAGTTATTTTTGTACATGTCTGTGAGCATTTGTGACAGCTGGTATCAATTTCGTCTTAGAGATGGATCCATTCTTTATTTGGTTTCTATATTTTGAAAGTTTCGTGGATAGATGTATTTCGTTCTTTCTTTCTGTATTTCTCTAGATTTTACAAATTTATTTATTTTTCAACAGAATGCATGGAACAGCCTTGCAAGGACATGAAGCAGAACTGAAAAAGATGCAGTAGCCTTTGCTCTGGATGGTAATAGGAAGAGCACGATATTTTTTGCACATTTCTTAGAAAAGAACTATATCATACCGATGTATACAGAGCACTCTTTACATTACGGCTAGCTATTTTGATTCAGGGTGGGCAATTATGTTTGCACCTAAAATCTGCAGGGGTGCAAATCCCTATGGAAGTTATCTAATTGTTATTTTACAATTCCATAAGATACTATGTGTATTTTGTACTCATCTAGATTTTGGTTGTTGCATATATTGTAATAGTTTAAATCATGTAATCCTTTACATACATCTATTCTTTCGTATCAAAGCAAAGTTATGCAATGCTCTCTTTCATATTCATTTGATATCAAAACAAAGTTGATAAAAAATGATTGTTCCAGATATTATTCACTTGTCTTCGTGTAGGCGTTGGTAAACGCCGATTCAAGAGGATGGCCCTACACTTTCCTTTTGTTCTGCTTAATTTTTTTGGGTGGAAAAGAGTGAAACCACTGATTATCCTTTGGAAGGTTATTAATTTGTTACTTTGGTGGAAAGATATAGTGAAACTCTCTTGGGTTTTTGTCGATTGATCAATGTTGCTCCTGCTAGATTTTGCTCTGTCTTTCAACTGTCTATTGGCTCCATTTGTGTGAAGCAACCTACTTCCAATATACAAAGATAGCTCATTCATTTGCTGTTTTTTCATTTACTTAATTTACTCTTCGAAGGAAGTCTCTCCTTTTGATGGTCGTGTGAAATTGACGAAGGTTTGTTGTAATTACTTTGCCCTAATTGTTTTGGGATTGCTAATTCATATCGCACTTTTATATATTTCTCTGAAATTGACTCTTTTACAATGTATATCTGATCGTGCCATCTGTTAGCTTCTTTTATTATCCTTTTATCTGATAACTTTTTCAGCTCCTAATACTTTTCTAAACCTAATCCATGTTAAAGTATATATTTAAACTGCATGGCCCTATGTTTTTCAATTAGTTATTTGTCATAAACGTGATAGAAGAAAAACTTTAAATAGAAATCTTACTAATTTAGAAATTGCACACTGAATTTTAAGATGATATAGTGCTACAATAGATATTCATATGTATCATTTTTTCTTCCCCTGATATCCTTACTCTTATCCTTGGTGGGTAAATTATATGACTTTTATTTTGTAACTAATTCACATGTGCAACAAATGATATTTTTACTGTAGGAGCTTAATGAAGTTTGTGCTAATGAGTATCTACCTTAAACATAAAGTGTATAATATTCAACAACTTATTGTCGCTATGAAGTTTCCTTAGTTTCCTCCTTTGACTGTATGTATATCTCTTAAATTAATGCAGATTGATTTGAAGATGTAGCAAGTGTCGGAGGAACAAATGGTTATCTTTGTGGATATAATTTAAAGGGGTAACAAAGTTCACAATATAGTTTTCAATGTTCTGCTGCTATTCCCCGATGATGGTCTATGCCTTACTTTTGGGTTTGCAAAATCATAGCTCTTCTTTTCAAGTATTTATTGTTGTAGGAGTTACAAGTATATGTCCCAAGCATACAGAGTGTATGAGTTAAATAAAATTTGTAATCCAAAATTTTACGACTTTATCAACTGTAAATACTTTTCTATTTTAGCTTCTTTGTATTGTTTTTTGTATGTATGATTTTCTAAAGAACTTCATCAAATATTGGGCCCGTGCTGGAACGGGCGATTCCCACCTAGTATATGTAATAATAGAAAAAAGTTAGACCATTATTAAGTGGCTAGCTTCTTTTCACATATTACTTAATATTTTTGGTATTTTTGTATGGGTCAAAATTCGACTAGGCAAGAATTTGCATGAAAATGAAAGATAAAATGTTATTTGGCCATAGTAGTATCCATACCATGCTATAACCACACGTAACTTGTCAAGCGGGGAATTGGATGTTACAATATTTTCGAAATGCTTGAGCGGGGAATTGGATGTTACAACATTTTCGAAGGGTCACCCGTAATATAGTCAATCGACCTAAGTACTATGGCTAAGGATTGTTGGATAAAAGGGAAGACCTAGTATATAAACTAAGCGAGAAAAAGAAGAAATGTGGATGGACCACAGCCAAGGGATTTTCATCTCTCACCCACAAAGGAGAAAGTAGCAAAGAAGCTCATCTCTCTCCCACAAAGGAGAAAGTAGCAAGGAAGCTCAGATCCTTATACTATACATCGATAGTCTCATCATATCAAATGTGTATGTGGTCCTATCTTGTTAAATATCTATGACATTTTTAATCTATGTATTATTTATTGTTATTTAATATTATGAAAATCACCATTCCCTCTTATGTAATGAGATTTAATCATTGTTGTAGTCAAATTTTATGCATGCTTTTTTTGTTTACTCATATCTTCTATCTTAGATCTAGGGTAAATTATATTTGGTTGGGATTTATCTAAAATCTTCTTATTTTATTGGGTCAACAAAAAGTCTAAATCTTTTTTGTCAAACAATTTGGCGTTATTTTTGGGGATTTTCTAGCCAAAGTTTTAGTTTCCTCTAGATCTAAAGTCAGTTAGAGTCGCACTTCCCGGTTATCGTAACCTTACCCTTTCATTTACAAACACCAACTTGAAACATCGTGGGCAAGCTTTTGAAATAATCGAACCAGCTAGGGTCAGATCTTTGCATGAAATCAAAACGTGATGTCTATCCAAAATCCACGTCTTGCTAAAGGGATGGGTTTAGCACGTAGTGAGTATAACCTGTCAAAGTGGAATTATGGCCACTACGCATTGAGCACGTCCACAACCCATTCTCCTATATTAACATTAGATACCGATCTATACTTCGTGCGCATTACTCCCCCTCCCTCTTAATAAAGGACGATAGCCTATTGTATGATTCTTTAAAATAACAAGCTCGTCCTACCCATATATACGGAATATAACTTATGTTTCCTTTATCTTTGTGCACCTCGGGCGGGATCAAATCAAAGACTCAAGTTCGAGATCCCAATGGACGAAGTAAGTTGTCAGTCCATAAGAAGTCCAAACTCGACTAATGATAGATCTTAGCACGGGGCTACCAAATCTGAAACCGTCATTCTAGTACAGGACTAAATGAGTCGTACTACAGTGCCCCTCTCATCTCGCCATCCATTCAGGACAAGGTAACAGATGATTTCGTTTATAACTTGTTATTTTTCCTTCTTTATGGATTCCCACGTGCGCGAACTAGGAACAAACGCCACCAAAATAACACGCCATGAAAACGTTCTGCACCATATCATCCCGCAGGCAACGGTCGAGCAAAACCCTCCACACCCTAACATATTGCGAATAGCAGACAAATGACTCAGAACAATCCGGCATTATAAAGAAATAACTTCCACAACCTGGGACTGGGCGGTGAGCCCATGGAACATAGTCTCTCCGACACAGGAAGAACATAAATATAAAAAGCTTGCACGTATACTTGCCATGGCAACAGTAGGCCGGTTCAACCGACTAAATATTACGAATCACGCCCGAACTTCATTCGAATTAAATAAGTCCCAAGGTGCCCAGAAGCACAAGCAACAAAATTCATCGCCCGTCCCGATAATAAAGGGACTGGATAGACTCGGACTCACCCCGAGGCACAATACTCTCCAATGAAAGCAAAATTAAATAAATAGGGACTCACCCCAACGCACACATAAACAATGCAACAACGGGTAATCATATCTAATAAAAGCAATGCAAAAGGAAAATCTCACCATTCCACCGGGCTCGCATGTCGCCTAGCAAAGTTAAAGTTTGACCTCGCTCGAACTCCCAATGTGTTACAATTCGACCTTGCTCGGATTTGCACCCTTACCGCCATCGGTCATCCCCAAGCGAAAGGAAAGTTCAACCTCGCTCTAACTCACAATGTCACAACCCAATATCCCCTCCGTTGGGTTTCGTGATGACACCTAGTCTTAAGAACGAGGTAAGCCTAATAATTGTAGAATAACAACCATGAATAATAACATTGAAAATTCTTATGAAATAGAATTCTTATACTATGAACATCTTCCCAAAACCCGGTAGTATAAGTCATAAGCTCTATATAGCTTTTCCATACCATTTCTAAACACAAATGTAAGGAAATAAGTACAGTAGTGAGAATATAAATAAGAAGGTGACTCCGAAGCCTGCGAACGCAGCAACGGCAATAGGGCTACCTTCAGTCTTCTCGGCAATAATCTACACAGCTACTAGCGAACAATACCTAGATCTGTACAAAAGAGTGCATAGTGTAGTATCAGCACAACTGACACCATGTACTAGTAAGTGCCTAGTCTAACCTCGACGAGGTAGTGATGAGGCTAGGACCAGGATACCAAATAAATATGTGCAATATAGCATACAAAATAATGGGAAGCAGATAACAATGGTGGCAACAATGATCAATTAGTGATATGAATAGCAGGCAACAAGAACAACATAAATATTTGTCAACAAATAATAAATACAAGTGCAATCAATTAATCAAGTCCTTCACATTTGAATCTTTCGCCTATAAATCCTTCAAGTAATAATCGCCAAGATAAATATGCTTTTCAATAAAATATATTTCGAATATATTTTCTTTCGAGTAAAGGTCACCTTGTGACGGCTCATTTCAAAATCATAAATAATATAGATCTCAACCCACTTTCACATTATCGGCACCTCGTGCCCATATTTTGTATCACAATCGCACGGACAACTTACGTGCCATTAAATAAATCATAATATTTTTCCCGACACCTTGTGCCCACATATCTCTGTCTCATATTTGCACAACAATATTCTCATTTTACTCAGTTCATAGGTTCCATACCCAATACAATTAAGAATATATTGAAGGAGCCTCATTCACTTAACATAAAGTAGAGTACAACTTCCAACTCAATTAGGATATCAACAAGAAAAGATGCAGTTATTTTTAAAATTTATTTGATAAAGAAAATACCTTTTTCAATTTAAGTACAATATCGAATGAATCATTACCTTTAATATGAGAAATCAATAAATCAAAACATAGTAAAAATCCCCTTTTAAGTAAAGTACAACCTCAACGATTTAAGGAGAATTTAGTTGAGAAATCCATTGAGTTGAAAATGTAACAATTGTTAAAATTTGAAGTATTGAACATATAAAAAAATGAGTCGAAGTATTATAAACACTATGAATTCAACATAAAGGATCACAACAGTAAAGGAATCTAAATAGTTAATACACTTGAATTGCTAATAACAAGTAAACACAGCAAGAGAAAGTGCATGGAACCAAAATCCAATTACTAACAAGGATATAGAAAACAAACACAGGACCTCACTTTCATTTCATATCTCATTGAAGGCATGCAACCCGCTCCCATTTCATATATCTCGTTATACGCGAGCAACCCGCTCCCATTTCATATATCTCGTTGCAGACTTGCAATCCGATCCCATTTTATATATCTCGTTGCGGCGTGCAGTCCGATCCCATTTCATGTATCCTGTTGTAGGCGTGCAACCCGATCCCTTTTCATATATCTCGTGGTGGGCGTACCACCCGCTTCCATTTTATT
This sequence comes from Nicotiana noctiflora, assembly GCA_032618575.1. Taxonomy (NCBI): domain Eukaryota; kingdom Viridiplantae; phylum Streptophyta; class Magnoliopsida; order Solanales; family Solanaceae; genus Nicotiana; species Nicotiana noctiflora. The sequence goes on along the minus strand of JASVEL010008407.1, from coordinate 106,389 downwards.
ATATCTTTTGGTAGGCATACCATCCGCTCCCATTTTATTTATCTCGTGGTAGGCGTACCACCCGCTCCTATTTTATTTATCTCGTGGTAGGCGTAACACCCGCTACCATTTTATTTATCTCGTGGTAGGCATACCACCTGCTCCTATTTTAACTACATCTTGTGGTAGGCATATCACCTGCTCCTATTTCATTATATCTTGTGGTAGGCGTACCACTCGCTCCCATTTTATTGTATCTTGTGATAGGCATACCACTCATTCCTATTTTATTGTATCTTGTGGTAGGCATACCACCCATTCCAATTTCATTATCTTGTGGTAGACATACCACTCGCTCCCATTTCAATTATCTTCTGGTAGGCGTACCATCCACTCCCATTTCATTGTATCTTATGGTAGGTGTACCACCCGCTCCCATTTTATTATCTTGTGGTAGGCGTACCACTCGCTCCTATTTGAACTATCTTTTGGTAAGGGTACTCCGCTCCCATTTCAATTATCTTGTGGTAGGCATACCACCTGTTCCCATTTAATTATCTTGTGGTAGGCGTACCACTCGCTCCTATTTACAAACCAACAAAAATAACAATAACATCCCGGCAAGGGAACAAGAGCAATATAACAACATCCTAAATATTTTAATTATATCTGGGCAAGGGAATAATGATATCCAAACAATAATAACCCGGCAACGGAACAATAATATCAAAACAATAACATCCCGGCAAGAAAAAAATAATATCAAAATAATAATAACATATAAAGCGCAATAAACCACAACTGAGTCATAACAATTATAATACAAGACTCACGGGCATGCTTGACATCAACGTATAGATACTTGTCACCATGGCTATACGTCGTACTCCACAATTAACATGTAACAAATAAGACACAACTCCTAATTCTTCAAACTAAGGTTAGACGAAACACTTACCTCGCTTTGCAACCAATTCAAAATTCCAACAAGCCTTTACCTCACAAATTCATCCGAAGCTTCAAATCTAGTCATAATAATTTAAAATACTCAACACGAATAGTAAGAACTAATTCCATACGAATTTAGACATTTTTTGAATTAAAATCCAAAATTTAGCTCAAAATTGCTCATGGGGCCCACTTCTCGAAATCCGATGAAATTTATAAAATCCGACAACCCATTCCGATACAAGTTCAACCATACAAAAAATATTGAATTCCGATATCAAATGGACCTTCAAATACTAAATTTTCAGTTTTGGAAAATTTTCAAATCCGAAATAAATGGTAAATATAACCATAGAACCATGAAATACAATCACTTTCGGATATAGAACACTTACCACAATCGAAGTCATGAAGAAACTCTCAAAACTGCCCAAAAATCAAGCTCCAAAAATCCCAATCAAAAATGAAGAAATGACAGATTTTCAATCCTTAAGTTTCTCATTTGCGGACAAAAACTTCGCATTTGCGAATGAACAGTATTTTCGCAATTCCCATAAGTACTTCACATTTGCGAATGAACAGTGTTTTCACAATTCCCATAAATACTTTGCATTTGCGAATAAACAGTATTTTTGCAATTTTCGGACAAACTTCGCATTTACGAGTGAACAGTATTTTCGTAATTTCCATAAGAGATTCGCAATTGCGGATGAACAGTGCCGCACCAGAAATCAGCAAAACCCAAACTTCTTCGAAATGATCCGAAACTCATTCGGAACCTCCCAGACACAAATCATACATGAATTTCAATCATAATACATATTACGGACCTGCTCGCGCACTCAAAGCATTGAAAAGAGGTCTTCTTAATCCGATATTGACCTAGGTCAAACTTTTTCCAAAAATCTTATATTTTCCAACTTTCGCCAAAATGCATCAAATTGTTCTGTGGACTTCCATATCCAAATTAAAATATGATCCTAAGTCCAAAATCACCATACGAAACTATCGAAATCATCAAATGCCATTCCGAGGCCATTTCCTCAAAAGTCAAATCTCTGGTCAAACTTCAGAAATCATTAGCCATAGATTTCTAGATTTCATTAAATGGCGATAATTTGATCTATGGGGCCTCTGAATTCCATTTCGGGTGTATGACCAAGTCCCAAATCACGATATGGAACTATCGGAATGGTCAAAACCTGGATCTGGATTCGTTTGCTCAAAATGTTAACTGAAGTCAACTCAGTTGACTTTTAAATCTCTAATTCATAATTTAATCCATTTTTCATACAAAAACCATCCCAAAAATTATACGAACTGCGCACGCAGGTCGATGAATTATTGATAGCGCTTTTTAAGGTCTTAAAACACCGAGATGACTATTTAATTTAAAGATGACATTTTGGGTCATCACATTCTCCACCTCTAATACAAACGTTGGTCCTCGAACGCACTAAGAATTATTCTGAGGTTTCCAAATTGATGATTTTAATTTTACACGTCCATATTACCGCATTCGATATAAGTCCGACAACACCATTTGAATTGAGATCATTTCCGTTGTCCATATTTGTAAACTTTATGACTAAATTTCCTACACTCCAATCATTTCTAGAAAGGTTCGATTTTCACGTCAACACACGATGTTAGTCCCGAATGGCTATGGAAACTCGTACCTATGCACCCATCAAATACGAGGTATTACATTCTCCCCCCACTTAGGATCATTCGTCCTTAAATGAATAGTAGAGTCTGTCTCCAAACACATCATGTAACTTATCTCTTTCTTTGCACATCTCAATATCCCAAATTTTTCTAACTCCTAAATTTTTTAGAAATTTCGTCATAGTCTCCCGTATAATTGGGCTTATCCACCTGCCAGAGTAACACCAAAAAAACTTCTCATAACACATCAAAAACTCAACAAATTATCATAGTGTATTTATCAATAACACCAATCTCCTCATCACAAGTGTGACACTATCATAAAGATATTTCGATATGAAATACATAATATGTATGACCTTAACCACATCTTTAGTTTTAATAGTGGTACATAATCGATTCACAATTGCCAATTAACTTCATGTTAATAAATTCTTGTTTCAAGCTTTCACTTTACTAACAACTTAGTATGAAGACCTCATAATTACTTACCCAAATTAACAATTCACAATTTAACGCCACGTGGGCACACACCTTGTAGGTTAAAACTCAATAATTATAATATAATTTGGCAAATTATGCACATAGATATTTATATATGAATTTTCGAATAAGCCTCATAGGCATGGCTCCCTATAAGTACTATAGTACAAATTTTTAATTTCACAAGGGAGAATTGTAAACACATAAATTTTTCAGCACAAGGACCTCATCCTTACATAACATCTACCGCATCTTGTAGCTGGTTTAAATATCTCACACCATATAAAAAAAATACGTGGATCTCGTCCTCAACTCTGTACCACAAGTAATATGCACATTGTGCCAACTGAATTTTATTATTCCCTTTCTTTTTCTTCTTAATAAATTCTGTCAAACAAAATCTCAACATATAATGAACCCTCACACCGATAGGGAATAAAATTCGTAATTTAAATTAATTTTCCTAAAATCACACCAAAACCCACATCACAACTATTTTTAGTGACTAAGACATAATGATATACATATCTATCTCCATATAATCTTCCAACAAGAGTATGTACATAAGTAAATTTAAGATTATGAAGCTCACTCATGATTGGAGCATATTAGGACGACTTGCCTCAATAATCAGGACCGAATCAAGTTACGAAAATAATTATACAATAATTTTATCCCAACCAAACATGAGATAAACTTATCTCAAATTTGATCCTAGGATTAATTATCCATTATCCTTCATACTAAACGAGCCCTAAGATCCCATGTCTAACTTTTATCATGTGATTGTATACTATTTTGTGTGTTGACTGATTTCTCCTCTAGGCTAGTTAAAATTGTATGTTGCCATAGGTCAACTTAGTATCAGATTCAATACAATATTGTCTATGTCAAATTTGTAGGTTTAATGAATACTATTATGTTCTTATCTGCACAAGTTTTGTTATGTAGACTGGGTTCTGCAGAAGTGCAGAACCCAGTGAGTTGGGCATTGGATGTGTATTTGTATATGGGAAACCATCCAAAATCTAAGCAAAAGATCTGAACACAACTTCATAGAAGATATGGGTTCGGTAGCAAAAGAAATACTGACTAGTCCTAACACGAACAAATCTGTAATACACTTTTTTGGGGTATTTTGAATAAAAAAACAAACCCATTTTTAAATATCTTTCATAAGCTACGTGACTTAAATCAATCAGGAGAATAAATTACATTTATTTGATCGCATTCTCCCAAATTAACAAATCTTCTTCTTGAGTTGTTATGTCTTCGACAAAGCAGAACACAAATTTAATACCAAAATGCGAAGAATAAGAAAGGCAAAATATGGAAATTAAGAAGTATAAACTATTGAACAGCCAGAGATTTCAATTTCGCTTTACTGCTCACATTTTCGGTTCTTGTTGAGGACAACTGTATAGGTGATTATTAAATTCTTTAATATGTTTTGATAGTTTTTATGAGTTTTATATGTCTCTGTGTGTGTTGAAAGTATTTGTTTTTTCAAATTCAATTATTGTTGGTAAATTTAGAGTTTGTTGCGTGTTACCAACTTCTGCTACTCAAATTTAATTTTGGTGGCAGATAATTTCTTTCATTGTAAAGTATAAATTGGAGTGTTTGCTTTGTTCATTGTGGTGCTGCTTTTGTAAATTTTGCCACCAAGACATGTTTTGCATAGTATACTGTTAATGTGAGGCTAGTTGTTTGGGAAAATACATTTCACAGTGGAAATAGAAAGGTAAGTTAATTCCATTTTGTAAGTTTTATATTCAGATTTTAGTCCATCCTTGAAAGATTATGAATAATTAAAGAGAGAATATGCAACATTTTCTGAGTAAATTTTATTCCTTGGACTGCCCTATATATACAAACATATCCTATGTATATTCTATGTAAATAAAGAATCATAAAAGAAAATAAAATTATGTACAGTTGTCAAATTGTTATTTGCTACCAGTTAACAAACTAATTGCATTTATTTTTTACGGTGCTTATCTATACGTCTCACATGTGTTGGAATAGTTTTGGCATTGGCAAAATACCTTAGTACCCCCTAAACTATTTGAGAATTATTACTTTACTCCCTAAGCTATCTCTGGTTTGAATTACCCCCTCAACTTGACATTTTGAGAATAATTACCCCTTAAATGCTTATGTGGCAAAAAGTGTGGGTACACTCACCTGCCATGTGGATTTTTCCGTCCATGTGGCATTTTCGTGAATTTTTTTTCTTTTTAAGAATATTATTTTTTAGATAATTTTTTTAAATACAATTTATAATAAAAGTTGGATAGAACGACATTAGTTATGCTAAATATTTTTATTTGTACAAAAATAATAAAATTTTAGTTAATCTTTTTTTTGAATATTACTTGAAAATAAAAATTTATACAATTGAAATAAATAATCATGACATCTAAAAAGTTATAAAAAATACATAGTTGAAATAAATAATCATTGAATCAAAGAAGAAATAAAAAGAGTGTACAATTGCACCTGTAATTTCTTGTAATTGTATACTCTTTTTATTTATTCTTTTGCGATGCAATGACTATTTATTTCAACTCTGTATTTTTACTTTTTTTTAGGTAAAATCCGTAAAACAAAATTGGAGCACGTAATTTAGAGATATATAAAAAATTATAGCCAAAATAATTAATTTCAAACTATATTTTATAAATTTTTAGATGCATTGACTATTTATTTTAATTGTATAAATCTTTATTTTCGGGTCAAATTCAAAAAAAAGATTAACTAAGATTTTATTATTTTTGTACAAATAAAAATATTTAGCCTAACTAATGTCGTTCTATCCAAATTTTATTATAAATTGTATTCGAAAAAGATTATTTAAAAAATAATATTCTTAAAAAGATAATTTTTTTTTATTTTTTACGAAAATGCCACATGGACAGAAAAATCCACATGGCAGGTGAGTGTACCCACACTTTTTGCCACATAAGCATTTAGGGGGTAATTATTCTCAAAAGGCCAAGTTGAAGGGGTAATTTGAACCAGGGATAGTTTAGGAAGGAAAGTAATAATTCTCAAATAGTTTAGGGGGTAATAAGGTATTTTGCCTTTTGGCAATCAATGTTTCACATTTGTCCCTCACTTGATCTGAATGGTTGAGATTAAATCTATCAGTTCCTTTATAAATGGTTGTGATCTCCACGTCTCAAATCCTTTTGTGCAAATAAAACTTTCTTATTCCTTGTTATATTTGAAACATCTTCCTTTGTCGGAAATCCCCTTTCATTTGTCTGAAGCTCTAAATTCCTTTTCTTGTCTTCACTTAATCATTCATGGAGCTTCTTCTCATCACCCCCTTCAAGTTGGAGAGTAAAGAAGTGGAACCCAACTTGATAAGAATAGAATTATGTGAAGGCCCTCAGAGTGATTTATTGAATAAATCAACAAGTTGGTCGGAGGAAGGAACAAAAGAGAGCGTGATTAGCCCAGATAGAAACTGCTGCAAAACGAAGTGGCAGTCCAATTCAACATGTTTCATCCTTTCATGAAAAATAGGATTGTGGGAAATATCAATCGTCGCCTTGCTATCGGAAAAAACAGGAAATGGTAGCAATGGTGAGATTGACAAGTGAGTTCGGTGACGACTCGACGCATAATCTATACACCGCTTCTGCAAAAGATAAGGAGATAGATGCATGCTTCTTGGACTTCCAAGAAATTGGTGATTCACCAAGGGTGATATAAAAACCACTGACGGAGCGGCGACTCTCCAGACAAGACGCCCAATAAGCATCGCTGAAAGCAAGCAGACGAAGAAATGGGTCAGAGTTCAAAAGAATTCCTTGGCGAAGATCTTATCTCAAATAACGCAATACTCAAAGATATGCTTTGAAATAAGAGAATTATTGATCTTGCATGTATTGACTAAGCTTCAACACTAGAAATAATAAATCTGGGCATGTGTGTGTGCGATAGTTCAGTTTCTCAACAAGATGTCGATACAAATGGGGGAAGCGAGTCCCCCTCATCTGCAATCGGTTTGGACGACGGTCCAAGAGGAGATTAGACACAAGGCTGATCAGAAATGTCAAATTTCTTCGATAAATCCAAGGTAAACTTTCTCTGACAAACAATTATCCTCTGTTTTTCTCTGAGAACATCCATGCCTGGAAAATATATAAATTTCCCAAATCTTTCACCTTGAACTTAGTATTAAGAAAGTTTTTTAGTGTTGTGATTTCTTCAAGATAATTGCCGGTAATAAGAATGTCGTCTACATAGACGACAATAATACAAACGAAAGACCCTTGCTTTTCGAAAAAAAAAAAAACGAATAGTTGTTTGAGGAAGAGGAATACCCTTTGAAGCTTAGTGCACCAACAAGCCGAGTATACGTACTGTCGTGAAGCTTGCTTTAAATCATCTAATGATTTCTTGAGAAGACACACATGATTAGGACTAGGAGAAGATAAACCTGTTGGGAACTTCACGAAAACCTCTTCTTTTAAATCCCTATGTAGGATTGTATTATCGACGTAGAATTGGTAAATAGGCCAATTCTTCTTAGATGTTACTGCCATTAGATAACATATGGTAGTCATCTTGACCACTGTGTTAAATATCTTAGTATAGTCGATTCTGTCTCTATGTGTATCCACCCTCACCACCAACATGGCTTTCAATCTTTCTACAGTTCCATCGGAGTTGTGCTTTACCTTGTATACCCATTTACAAGGTAAAACTTTCTCGCCGGGTGGTAAAATAGTCACTTCCCTGGTGTTATTGGCTTCCAAAGCCTTAATCTCTTAAAGCATTGATTGTTGCCACCCTGGATGCACTGAAGCTCTAGAGAAACTACTAGGTTCTGGAATATTGCATGAAATGTGATTGTGATTAGATAAAGCTCCAAAAGAATAGACATGAGGTTTACTAGGTTGAGCAAAATAGGAGGTAGTCAAATGTAAGAGGTAAATATTGTTGCAAATATAATCACTTAGATGACTAGGCCATTTACTCCATCCGATTGACTTCCTAAGGATTGAAGTTGGAGTCTTACTCTGTCCAGGGGTATCAGGTGAATTATAGAAGTGATTTCTACTCTGCTCAAAAGTATCAGGAGAATTATAGAAGTGAGGTGAGTTGGTTATGCTAGGATTAGGTGAGGAGATCAATACAATTTCAGACTCCATGGTACATGTTGTTGGATTAGGTAGTGAGTTATCAGGAGGCGATGAGATAGGAAATATGGGATATGTGGAAGGGGCAGATGTAGCAAATAGGAATCGGGATTCATGGAAATGAACATCCCTGGAGACAATAATCTTCTTTGGGTCCAATTCTAGCAACTTGTAACCCTTTTGACCCAAAGGGTAGCCCAAAAACACATATGCCTTTGCTCTTGGGTCAAACTTGCTTTTACTACTTGATAAAGTAGAAACATAACAAAGACAACCAAAATATATAAGAGAATCATAGGAAGGGGGCTATCCAAACAGCAGAAATAAGGGGTTTGACCCTTAAGTACCTTAGAAGGTAGCTTAATATAGCAGTCAAAAGACACTCGCCCCAGTAACAAATAGGAACTTGTGATTGAAAGATCAATGCTCTTGACATTTTCAAAAGATGTCTGTATTTCCTCTCAACTATGTCATTTTATTTAGGGGTTGCAACACAAGATGTTAGATGAATTATTCCTTGAGAGGAAAGAAAAACAACTTCTCGAGATCCTTTCCCAAGCTCAAAAGCATTATCTGTTCTTAGTATCTGCACTTTCACACTAAACTGTCTTTTAACCATTGTGTTAGAAAGTTATTTAATACCCCAAAGATATTACTTTTGTACTGATAAGAAAGGTCCAAGTCCCTCTGCTGAAATCATCCACAACAGTTTGAAAATAATTAAATCCATTATAAGTAGGAACTTTGTATGGACCTCAAATATCAACATTTATTAACTAAAATGCTCTTTTGAATTTAATTTCACTTAAATACGAAAAATGATTCCTGATTTTCCTAGTTTTAGGACATATACTACAGAAACATTAAAAATTGGAAGGGACTAAAATAGAATTGAGATGCTTCATTGAAGAAAAAGGAAAATGGTCCAATCTAATGTGTCAAAGGTTTACATCAGAGATTGCATTTCCAGAAAATGAAAAAGGAATTGAAACATGACTAAAGTCATTTTGTTTTGATGTTTGAACTGCATTTTCTTGATTCATAAACTTAGTACTAACAGCATTAGGATCCAATAGGTATAATCCTTCTCTTGTTTCACCAAAAACTCGAGACATCTTCATTAAATGGGCATGCAATAGACATTGACCATATGAAAATGAGATGATGCAATAGTAAATTGTATCTGAAACTTGGGACATGAAAAATATTTTCTAGAACAAAATTAGGTAAGATAAAAATCCTGCATATATGAGTGATCGTGACTTTGAAAGAATTAGGAAGATTAAGATTTATAGAATCTGGAAGAGGAGATAAAAAGATAAAAGTATTTGAGTTAAAACACATGTGTTATGAAGCTCCTGAATATATGTTTCAAGCGCTTGTATTAAAAATTGAGAAACAGGTTCTAGAATATTTGATAATTGTACATGCTACAATATTTGCATTAATCTCTGAGCTAGAACTTTCTGATTCTCCCACTTTGACCTGTTTGATCAGCTGGACCAAGTGTGAAAAGTTATTTTTGGAAATGTGTTGGTTCAGTATTTGATTATAGTTGTTGTTGTTTGTGTCTTTTCCCTGTTTTCCATATAAAACCCCCATTGCTCCTGCTTGTTCCCTAATTTCTTTTCCCATTAGTGAACTCCTCAGGAAAGCCTATGATCCTATGACAATCAACCACAGAGTGTCTTGTCTTCTTGCAATAGGTGCAAGATACATTAGGGTTGAACTTTATCTTTTTTCCTTCGAAAGTTGAGGCCCTTTGCGATGGAAACTCAGGCTTTTGAGGATTATTCCCATACTTCTGAGGTTGTCCTTTAGGACTGCTTCCTATTCATTTGTAGAAAATTCTCTTTAATTGAATTATCTTGATTTCCTACCATGAATGATGATGAATTAGGAGAAATGAGAGGATTGGCATAGTCTTCTCTTTGATTTTCATCCTGGAGAATAAAGGAGTATGCATGATTTATGATGGGAAGAGGGTTCATCATGAGTATATTTACCCTTGCTTCACCATAAGCATCATTCAATCCCATAAGGAATTGAATGAGTCTCTCATCCTCCGGTGACTTCTCCAATTTCTGCTTATCTTCACAAATGCATAGGTAATTGCATTTGACATCACAGTTGAGTTGTCACGACCCTAGTTCACCAATCGTGAACATGTCATGACGGCACCCAGTCCCCACGACTAGGTACGCTTAACACATTGCGAAAAATACACGTTTATGAACTTTAAACAAGAAATAGCGGAAAACGGTATAAATAGGAATGTAATCCGTGCCGCTTGGCACATACACTCATCAAACACACTATGTAAAATACCACCAAGACCCAGAATCCCACGGGCAACACAGATTAAAAGAGAAATACAACTGTGGCTCTATGTGTAAAGAGTATCTAAACAACAAAAGGAAGGAGAAACATCTACCAAAACTATCAGAATAGAAGGAGAGCCTCCGGATCCGCGGACGTAGCAGATCGTACCTCGAGGTCTCCAAATGTGCTGCTGATATCACTTAGTATGAGCTTGTCCTGATGTACCTGGATCTGCACAACAAAAGTGTGCAGAAGAGTAGCATGAGTACACCACGGCGGTACTCGGTAAGTGCCAAGCCTAACCTCGATGGAGTAGTGACGAGGAAGGTCAGGGCCCTACTGAGAGAAAACAATTACAAAATGATAATAACAATAATAAGTAGTTTAAATGATAATAATTCCGAAATAACAACAATAAAATGATTATTGCAACCGTCTACAATTAAGCTAACAACAAGTAACAAACTCAATTAACAAGTCCAGGACCTGTGGGAATTGAACCCACAGTCCCATCAATAGTACCCCTGGGTCTCCGGGAATCGAACATGTAGCCACAGTCCCATCAACAGTACCCCTGGGTCTCCGGGAATCGAACCCGCAGTCCATATCTCAATAATATATCAATAGCTCGGGATCTCTGGGAATCGAACCCGCAATCTATATCTCAATAACTCAGGATCTCCGGGAATCGAACCCGCAGTCCATATCTCAATAACTCAGGATCTCCGGAATCGAACCCGCAATCCATATCTCAATAACTCAGGATCTCGGGGGATCGAACCCGCAGTCTACAAACAATATCACTTCGGGTCTCTGGGAATCGAACCAACAGCCCTAGGATCTCCGGGAAATGAACTCGCAGTCCACTAACACATCAAATAAAGAAAACACACAGAGAGAATATAATGTTTAACTACAACTTCACCAAAACTAGCGCCAACAATTATCAAGAAGTTCAAGTAAGGCAATTAGGCAATTAGACAGTTAAATCCTATATAATCATGCTTTTCTAACGAATACCGGATAAATGTAACAATTTAATCATCTAAGAATAGGAAATATCACTAATCGGACAATTCAAGTAAAGTGTGTTGCAACAACCAGCGCATGTACACGCCTGTCACCTCGCGTACAAGGCATTTAAACTATCACATAATATCCTAGGGGTGAAAGTTCCCCCACACGAGGTTAGACAAGCCACTTACCTCAACTCCGGTACAAAACCGCTAAGAGATAACTCTCTTGCCGTGAATGTCGGCCTCCACAGGTGTAGTGTCTGATAAAAATCAGTAGAATCATATCAAAATAGGCCAATTGGGCATTATCCAATCAAAACAACTCAAAATACACAAAAACCCACAAGTTGTCAAAACCCGACTTTTGGTACGCTTATCGAAAAATTACGAAAGTTACATATTCGGAACCCTCGTCTCAATACGAGTCTAAGCATATAAGATTTACCAAATTCGGACTCCATTTGCCATTCAAAACCTTGATTTTCTAAAGTTCAAGCCTAGGGCTAAATCCTCCATAAATTACCCCAAATTCCTCCATTTTCATGATATAATTGCATTATATTACCAATACTAATCATAAGATGAGTCCATAGTTGATTACATGATGATTTCCCTTGAATCGCCCTAAAAAATTGCCCAAATCGCCTCTTAAGCCGAGACCCCAATGTGTGAAATGTTTCTGAAATTTTCTAACTTCTGATACAATTAATATTCTACGATTTTCGCTTCTGCGGATAATTTTCCGCTTCCGCGACATTCTTGTCGCTTCTGCGTAACCCAGACCTGGCTGGCCCATTCCGCTTCTGCGAGCCTAAAGCCGCTTCCGCGAGGCCGCGCCTGCGGACAAAAGTCCGCTCCTGCGGAACTATCCGCTCCTACGAACAGGAGTCCGCTTCTGCGGAATCGCCTAAGCGAAGGCTTGTCCGCTTCTGCGGAATTCCCCCAACTCATCTCCTGACCGCTTCTGCGATCCCCATCCTCGCACCCGCAATGCCACTTATGCGGACAAGGACCGCCCCTGCGCCCCAGTCCGCTTCCGCGCTCCAATTTCCGCTTTAGCGGACTCGCCTCTGCGGTTCCATTTCCGTAGGGGCGAAAACAACAGAGGCAGAATTCCTAAACCTGCAATTTCCATGTTTTTCCCCCGTTTAATCATCCGAACCACCCCGAGACCCCCGGGACCTCATCCAAACACACAAATACATCCTAATACCTTATTCAAACTTGTACCAATCCTCAAAACACGTCTAACAACATCAAAACTCATAATTCACATCGAATTCAAGCCCAAATTCTTTAAAACTTTCCGAATTACACAATCGATCTAAAACCCGACCAAACGACGTCCGAATGACCTGAAAATTTGCGGAAATATCCAAAATCACATAACGAAGCTACAGAAATTGTTGGAATTCCATTCTGACCCCCAGATCAAAATCTCACCTATCGTTCGGATTCGCTAAAATTTCAAACTTCGGCATTTCAAGCCTAATTGAGCTACGGACCTCCAAAATACATTCCGAACGCGCTCCCAACCCCGAAATTGCCTAACGGAGCTAATGGAACCATCATATTTCCGTTCCGAGGTCGTCTTAACACTGTTCCGACTACGGACCATTTTCTAACTTTAAAGCTCTCATTTAGGGACTAAGTGTCCCAAAATGCTCCAAGTTTCAGAACCGACTCTCCCGGCAAACCACAATAGCAGAATGAACTTAGGGGAACCGTTAAATTGGGGATTGGGGCAAAATTTTCTAAAACGATCGGCCGGGTCGTTACATCTTCCCACACTTAAAAGATTCATTCGTCCTCGAACTAGCATAGAGAACATACCTGAAGGGGTGAAGAGATGAAGGTATTGGCTGCGCGCATATCCTGCTCGGTCTCCCAAGTCGCCTCCTCGACCGGCCGACCCCGCCACCGAACCTTTGCTGAAGCGATTTTCTTTGACATTAGCTTCCTGACTTGCCTGTCTAGAATGGCTACTGGCTCCTCAACGTAAGACAGATCCTCGTCTAGCTGAACAGAAGTGAAATCCAACACATGCGACGGGTCACCATGGTATCTCCGGAGTATAGAGACATGAAATACGATGTGGACTCCGGCTAAGCTGGGGGGTAAGGCCAACTCATAAGCAACCTCCCCAACACGCCTCAAAATCTCAAAAGGGTCAATAAATCTAGGACTCAGCTGAGCACATTAGCCTGATATAATCTGAAGATATTCCCTCTTGTTCAAACAATTAAGTCTTAGAGCCTAATTCCAACATCCGGAATTTTGTGTTAGGCTTGTTTTCATCAAGAGATCACTCAATATTCCTCAAACGCCGTCCTCAAACATGATTGCATAACCTTGCTGGATTCTTACCTTGCAACACAAAATCCACAGGACCACGATAATATTTTATGATCAAATTAGCCAAAAATTCAACGAATCGGATGCTCCCATTGCACCTCATGATCTACATAGGTCTCGTTCCAACTTTTACAATACTGACACGATGGAAGAGATGTGCCGATATCCATAACCAACTACTGAATCAACAATTCATTGGGTCTATACTCCGACAAGATCCATTACCTTGTCCTAAACCAGAGAATGATCTTTTACTCTATAATATACTTCATATAATCAATTTGCACTGACCCCAAATACCATAACCTCATCTCACCTAGAGTACGAACTGCTCAGGCGATAAGCCACATCAGACATAATCAAAAGTCCCACAAGATAACACAATGTGCTAGTAATTCACTAATTCGTACGTGATACAAAGGAAGGCGAACACTAGAGAGAACTATTCAACTCTCACATAAACATGGACCTCCTTAAAAAATAGGAAACAGAACGCATGAAAGCAATTATAGACACTGAAATAAACATCACACTGTTGCGGCGTGCAACCCTATCCCAACAATATAACCATGGCGGTATGCCACCCGGTCCCAACAATATAACCATGGTGGCGTGCCACCCGATCCCAACAATATAACCATGGCGGCGTGCCACCCGATCCCAACAATATAACCATGGCGGCGTGCCACCCGATCCCAACAATATAAAACTCACACAAGGAGTCATATGTCGAGCTGAATAGCTCGTCACATCAAAATATTGAATATCGATCATAAGCACACTAAGGTGCATGATATCAGACACAATGAAACATATAACGCTATAGGCTACAAACTCAAGCACAACTGAGGTGCGATATAAGATCCGAGTCTCAAGAGCCATCATGCTCATATAACATCACCGTTGAGCGGAACCCCAACACATAAGGAACTTACCAAGTTGTCTCACACTCATATGGTGCAATATATCTTTACATGAATTAACTAACCGCGAAAATAAGACCGCGACTATCCCTCCATAAAGGGCGCATTGTTGGAAGAAACATAACCGGCCTGATGCAAGGCTCACTTTCACATTTAAATCTATCCACCGACCTTAAGTCTATCCTGGTCGTGCCAAGCTAAGTCAATAGTATTTCACAGGTCTATAACCCAATAAACAGAGTGCCTTCCAGGCATAAGTTCTCAAATGGATGATATCACCAAAATCCTCATACTTGGTTTAAATTTCTAACCATTCAAGTGACTACATGTCACACCTATACAATCTTCTTGTGGGACAAGCTCCCACCATCTTCCGAATAATTAAACGGGCCTGCACAGTCAACCCATCGGTTGCACTGACACTGAAAAGCGATCAGGAGTCCTTAACTGAGATGCAAAGCCTTTCTCACAGAACACCGATCTCAAGTGATACCGACGTTAATACCCATCTTACTCAAAACACCGAAACTCCTTTCCTGCTCATCCGAGCTCTTTATATCACATTCATTGACCAAACTGCGACCTTGGTCCTTACTTCAAATTTCATACCACTCACTGCACCTCACGTACTGATATACGATAGATACGATTTCCATCACAACTCTAGAACTGACGATGGGCTAATACTTCATCACATAAGACTCTCCATTTAACTCACTTCAGGAGAACTATAGCAACATACAGGTGAATTCTCATAACCATCGAATACGCCAATCTCTAAGTAGTGGTCCAAGCCACCATAACCCTTTCCGAGGTCCGCCTACTCATAGTAGGCCCTGACAGAAGTATACTTCAGAATACCATCAATCACTGCGGCAGACAAGTCTCAAATGCACCGCCACAAATTGCATGCATACCTCGATCACATTACATGAAACGGTCATTGACACCAATATGGCAACTCAACTTTGGCTAATCAATCTACTTCCTTCCAGTGTATCCTTGATTGCCTTAGAAGTGTTAATATCTCCCTTCAATACCTAACTTATTCCAACCACACTCACGCCGAGTGACCTTAAATCATGAGGCCATGTTGTCTCAAAAATGACTACCATTTCATGTCTCTCAAATGCTACGCCACAAGTTAAAACATCATAGAACATTTTGTGCCTTTCTTCCTAAGTTGCTTCAAAAGCTTAAGCCTCAATAATACTTATAGACTCAGAATTATCAAACACCACACTTTACCTCTTGAATTCATTAGGACCGCTATTGAGAACCATCCGGCCCTAACTTGTCTCAGTACGCAACCAACTCATGAATCTTCCCTTAAGTTTGAACATGAGCCAGTAAGGCTAACCATAACATGCATTCAACAATACATATACTCAAATTACCACACATGGTCCTTCCCCGTGGCTGCAATAACCCATTAACACGCTAGTATACAGAATTCACGCAGGTAATTAACCATGCGACCCAATCGAAAGCGGTGGGACTCTCCCACTTAGCCCAAAGCCACTATTACACATCTCTTGAACACATTAGAACCATCCTCTCAGTCATTTGCTCTTATTCAACTGCAATTCACTTGATCCAACGAACATAACCACCTGTGCTCTATTAGCATCCTGACACCATAGGGTATGACCTCATTCCAATACAACCAAACATCATCCCGCTCCATGCACCGAGCATTCTCTACCAACGACAACTTAAAACATAATGTGATTCTCACACACCTATGAAGCACCATGTAGCCTTTGTCGAAATCTTCCATGCTGATAATGAAAGGTATAATTTATTAGGGACACAGGAATATCAAAAGTCCCAACATCATACCATACGAGCCTCAACTCTTGCCCACCCGCAAGTTTCAAAGAACCTTTTGAATAACACCTAGATACATCGCAGGCCAAATCTGATATGACACATGACCCATAATTTGATCGTTGATAGTGAAATCCTTTCACCTGGCACGAAGCCTTAAGATACATTTTGCTAATCTATGACAATAACCTTTATCATTTGTACATCTTCATCATAAGACAGTCCAAGACATTCGTTTGGTATATGTCCTTCTTAAGATAGTTAAACTCATTTCCTCCAGTATCTCTGCTGGCTGAATCCTTCGCTAAATAGATATCTCATATGAAGCATATAGTCTTTATTACCACCAACTATCTTTAGATCTATATCCACCTTGTGATTCTACCATTACCGTGACGATTAGGCAGTTAAGTAAACCTCTTCAAGACCATACTTATCAACCGAATGTCAAAACCTAGTGCACCCCCATGTGCACAATTGATGATCTCTCAATTGTCTTGCATTATCGATATGGATGACACGCGGTAACAATGGTTGGGTAAATTCTTGACTCCGTTGAAATCCCTCCATAGCGTCACGAACCGTCGGCGCATACTTGATACCGAGCGCTCAATTTCAATACACGAGTGGATGCAAAAGAACATATGACATACGCCCCAACTGAATAAATGACGCACGATAAAGAATTCAAAGAATTTAAGATTTTTCCTAAACAGTTACATAGCCCCTCGTAGATAAATACGGACGTCTCCGTATCGATCGGCGAGACTCTAAATAACCGGTCTGTGTCCCGTGACTCCTATGAACCTAGAGCTTTAATACCTACTTGTCATGACCCTGGTTCACCAATCGTGAACATGTCATGACGGCACCCAGTCCCCACGACTAGGTAAGCCTAACACATTGCGGAAAATACACGTTTATGAACTTTAAACAAGAAATAGCGGAAAAATGATATAAATAGGAATGTAATCCGTGCCGCTTGGCACATACACTCGTCAAACACACTATGTAAAATACCACCAAGACCCGGAATCCCACGGGCAACACAGAATAAAAGAGAAATACAACTGTGGCTCTCTGTGTAAAGAGTATCTAAACAACAAAAGGAAGAAGAAACATCTACCAAAACTATCAGAATAGAAGGAGAGTCTCCGGATCCGCGGACGTAGCAGATCGTACCTCGAGGTCTCCAAATGCGCTGCTGATATCACTTAGTATGAACGTGTCCTGATGTACCTGGATCTGCACAACAAAAGTGTGCAGAAGAGTAGCATGAGTACACCACGACGGTACTCAGTAAGTGTCAAGCCTAACCTCGATGGAGTAGTGACGAGGAAGGTCAGGGCCCTACCGAGAGAAAACAATTACAAAATGATAATAACAATAATAAGCAGTTTAAATGATAATAATTCCGAAATAACAACAATAAAATGATTACTGCAACCGTCTACAATTAAGCTAACAACAAGTAACAAACTCGATTAACAAGTCGAGGACCTGTGGGAATTGAACCCACAGTCCCATCAACAGTACCCCTGGGTCTCCGGGAATCGAACTCGCTGCCCATATCTCAATAAATCAGGATCTCCGGGAATCGAACCCGCAGTCCACATCTCAATAATATATCAATAGCTCGGGATCTCCGGGAATCGAACCCGCAGTCCATATCTCAATAACTCAGGATCTCCGGGAATCGAACCCGCAGTCCATATCTCAATAACTCGGGATCTCCGGGAATCGAACCCGCAGTCCATATCTCAATAACTTGGGATCTCCGGGAATCGAACCCGCAGTCCATATCTCAATAACTCAGGATCTCCGGGAATCGAACCCGCAGTCCACAAACAATATCACTCTGGGTCTCTAGGAATCGAACCCACAACCCTGGGATCTCCGGGAATTGAACCTGCAGTCCACTAACATATCAAATAAAGAAATCACACAGAGAGAATATAATATGTTTAACTACAACTTCACCAAAACTAGCGCCAACAATTATCAAGAAGTTCAAGTAAGGCAATTAGGCAATTAGACAGTTTAATCCTATCTAATCATGCTTTTCTAATGAAAATCGGGTAAATGTAACAATTTAATCATCTAAGAAAAGGAAATATCACTAATCGGACAATTCAAGTAAAGTGTGTTGCAATAACCAGCGCATGTACACGCCCGTCACCTCGCGTACAAGGCATTTAAACTATCATATTATATCCTAGGGGTGAAAGTTCCCCCACACGAGGTTAGACAAACCACTTACCTCAACTCCGGTACAAAACCGCTAAGAGATAACTCTCTTTTCGCGAATGTCGGCCTTTACATATGTAGTGTCTGATAAAAATTAGTAGAATCATATCAAAATAGGCTAATTGGGCATTATCCAATCAAAACAACTCAAAATACACCAAAAACACAAGTTGTCAAAACTCGACTTTCGGTACGCTTATCGAAAAATTACGAAAGTTATATATTCTGAACCCTCATCTCAATACGAGTCTAAGCATATAAGATTTACCAAATTCGGACTCCATTTGCCCATTAAAAACCTTGATTTTCTAAAGTTCAAGCCTAGGGCTAAATCCTCCATAAATTACCCCAAATTCCTCCATTTTCATGATATAATTGCATAATATTACCAATACTAATCATAAGATGAGTCTATAGTTGATTACCTGATGATTTCCCTTGAATCTCCCTCAAAAATTGCCCAAATCGCCTCTTAAGTCGAGACCCCAATGTGTGAAATGTTTCTGAAATTTTCTAACTTCTGATACAATAATCTTCTGCGATTTTCGCTTCTGCGGAAAATTTTCCGCTTCTGCGGATCCGCTTCCGCGACATTCTTGTCGCTTCTGCGTAACCCAGGCCTGGCTGGCCCATTCCGCTTCTGCGAGCCTAAAGCCGCTTCCGCGAGGCCGCGCCTGCGGACAAAAGTCCGCTCCTGCGGAACTATCCGTTCCTACTAACAGGAGTCCACTTCTGCGGACTCGCCTAAGCGGAGGCTGGTCCGCTTCTGCGAAATTCCCCAACTCATCTCCTGACCGCTTATGCGGTCCCCATCCTCGCACCCGCGACGCCGCTTATGCGGACAAGGACCGCCCCTGCGCTCCAGTCCGCTTCCGCGCTCCAATTTCCGCTCAGCGGACTCGCCTCTGCGGTTCCATTTATGCAGGGGCGAAAACAACGCAGAATTTCTAAACCTGCAATATCCATGTTTTTCCCCCGTTTAACCATCCGAACCACCCCGAGGCCCTCGGGACCTCATCCAAACAAACCAATACATCCTAATACATTATTCAAACTTGTACCAATCCTCAAAACACGTCTAACAACATCAAAACTCATAATTCACATCGAATTCAAGCCTAAATTCCTTAAAACTTTCCGAATGATAGAATCGATCTAAAACCCGACCAAACGACGTCCGAATGACCTGAAAATTTGCGGACATATCCAAAATCACATAACGAAGCTACAAAAATTGTCGGAATTCCATTCCGACCCCCAGATCAAAATCTCACCTATCATTTGGATTCGCCAAAATTTCAAACTTCGGCATTTCAAGCCCAATTTAGCTACGGACCTCCAAAATACATTCCGAACGCGCTCGCAACCCCGAAATCGCCTAACGGAGCTAATGGAACCATCGGATTTCCGTTCCGAGGTCATCTTAACACTGTTCCGACTACGGACCATTTTCTAACTTTAAAGCTGTGATTTAGGGACTAAGTGTCCCAAAATGCTCCAAATTTCAAAACCGACTCTCCCGGCAAACCACAATAGCAGAATGAACTTAGGGGAACAGTTAAATTGGGGATTGGGGCAAAATTTTCTAAAACGACCGGCCGGGTCGTTACATGAGTGAGTCCAATTCATCCCACAATGAGACTTGTGAAGTAGCTTGCTATGTCATTTGTACCTTGTACTAATCAGATAGTTCTTTCCTCATGTGGTACAATTTTGCTCCATTTGACTGACCAAACATGTGCTCCAAGCTTTTCAAGAGGTCTTTTAGCAGAGTTTGAGTAAACTACACTGTCTCCAATGTCTTTGGACAGTGAGTTTAGCAGCCAGGATGTCACCATGTCGCTAATCTTTTGAAGTGATGTGCATGGCATGTGCCATTGATAAATCCCAATTTATTTTTAGCTGAAAGAGCTATCAGTACTGATCTTCTTCAGCCCTAAAACCCTCTCCCATCAAAGACAGCATTGTCAAGCGTCATTCCATATGCATGAGAAGAATGAAGAAAGTATGGATGATTCTGATCAATAGTGATTGCACTCCTAGGTGCAGATTGAGTTAGAGAGGTCTCAGTACTGTCACCGATGATGAATGTGACGGAAAATTCTCACAGAGAAGATGATAAGAAACTTTCTTCAAGCATCGAGCTTCACTGCTCTGATACCATGAAAGATTATGAAGAATGAAGAGAGATTGAGCAGAATTTTCTGTGTAAATTTTATTCCATGGACTGCCCTATATGTACCTCTGTATATTCTATGTAAATAAAGAATCATAAAAGAAAATAAAATCATGTACAATTGTTAAACTGTTATTTGCTACCAATTGTGAGCACGTGATTTTGCCCTATATGAGAATTACTCCCAAAAATTCAAAATAAAGAGTTTTGTGTTGTTTGCAATATTTGTGAATTTTGTGTTATTTTTCTTGAATTGTTTGCATTTTATCTGTGCATATTTATTTGTTTAAATAAATAAAAAATATGAAAATATGTTGCATTTGTATATAAAATTCAAGTTTATACTTAGGAATAATTAAGCTTATTTATAAAATCACAAAATATGTATGTTTGCATTTTTAGCATTTAATATCCAATTTGTATGATTTTATTTTAATTAACGTCTAATTTTGTGTGATAATTATTATTATGAGTTAATTAGTGTTTTTAAGATAATTTTGGGTTTTTATAATTTAATCTTAACATTTTCTTTCATAATAAATAAAAATAAAAATTAAAAAAAATTAAAAAATAGAAAAGATAAATCCGGAATTGGGCCTCTTCTTAAATTTAAAACTTAGGCCCAAACTTATTCTACCCAACCCAAAACCACATAACTCAAACCCATGACCCATAATCCATGACCCAAACCTATAACCCATATACTAATTACTATACACTATTCAAACTAACCCTAAACCTAAAACACACATAACACAAAAGCCTCCACACTAACTATTCCCTCTCTTCTTCTTCCTCCATCCCTCCCACCATGGCCGGCCACCAACCCCGGCACCCCTCCCCCGTCGTTGCCACAGCCAGCAGCAGCTGGACGACTTCCCCGTCAGCCTCGCGGCATCCCTGCCGTCGACGAGCAGCAGCCTCGCCATGACTGCTGCATACTGCTATTCTAAATCCATAGACCATTTTTCAGAACATCAAAGAAGCAAAAATGGAACAGAATTTCATCATGATCAAGCCTGATAGTGTTCAACATGGTCTGGTTGGTAAGATTATCAGAAGATATTCTCTTTGAAAGGCTTGAAGCTCATCACTGTTGGATCGTGCCTTTGAAGCATTTATGCTCACTTGTTTGCTAAGCCTTTCTTTAGTAGGCTTGTTGATTATATTAGCTCTCCCTGTTGTTGCAATGGTCTGGGAAGTGGCATGACGAGGAGATAGACACGGCATGGCTAGTTCGTCCATGGCTGTCGACGTCCAACAAGCCATGGTATATGTATATATACATATATATATATATATGTGTATACTTTATGTATATATTTGGTATATATATGTATATATGATTATATCATATGTATATATGTATATTTTTATTTCTATTTTTTCGGGCAGTATGTATGAATATTTTTCTTTTTATTATTTATTTATTATTTATTATTTATCATTATTTTTCGGACAATATATATATATATATATATATATATATATATATATATATATATATATATATATATATATATATATATATATATATATATATATATATATATATATATATGTTTTTTTTTTATCGGATATTATATATTTATATACATATATTTTGCTTTTCGGGTAGTATATATGTGTGTGTGTGTGTGTGTGTGTATATTTTTATTATTACTTTTTTTTTTCTTATTTTCGGACAGATTTTTTTGTTATTTATTTTTATTTTTCGGATGATATATGTATATATATATATATATATATATATATATATATATATATATATATATATATAGGAATTTCATTTCTATGTATATTATGAATATATGTATATATATAGACCGGTTATATATATATATATATTTTTTGTTTTCGGATTTAGATAGTATATGGTTGATTTTGTTCTTACTTGTTGTTCATTATGTTCTTGATTATTTCTTCATTTTTCTTACTTTAATCATGTGTTTTGTTAAGTTGTTAATATAGAAACGTTATAGTTCAATCATTTCTACATCTTTAATCTTGGTTGTGATATTGTTAGATTTAATTCGAATTTTAGTTGATTATTAAGTTTAGTAGATTAAATTTGTTTCATTATTTTTGTTTAAGTATAAATTCGGATTTTTAATTACAGAATTGAGATAGTTTGTTTGACATGTTAAGTTCAATTTAATTTAAGTTTAAGTGATTTGAAGTTACTTGTTTATTATTGTTGATAAATCTGAAAATGTTGTGTTATTTAAAAATAATGTTGTTCTTGGTTGTTCATCATGTTGTTAGGATTGTTGTTAAAATTGTTTAAGAATTGGTTAAATTTGCTATATTTTGGTTGTTTGATTTAGGTGAATTGGTTATAGCTGATAAGGGTATAGTAGTAAATTTCAATAATTTTGGGGTTATTTTAGTCATTAAATTATAGTCAATTATTTGAATTAAAGTTATTTTGTCCATTAGTTATTTAATTATTGTTAAATTAAAGTGGGGGACACAACAAAAGATAGTGGTAATTAAAGTATTGATAGAATATGTATAGTGGAGAATAAAACATAACATAGTGGAATTAAAAGTTAGAAAGTGGAAGTCTTACTTTTAGTTTTTAATTAATAATGATTTGTTTTTAATTAAAGAAAGAGTTTAGTCTTGCTTATATAAGAATCATATTTCATTTCATAAAGAGGGGATTAAGAAGAGAAAAAATCCTAGAGAGAAAAAATCTGAAAAATCTTAAGAGTGTTACCAAATAGTGAAGAAAAGAAAAAGAAAAACAAAAAAAAAACGAAAAAAAATCTGAAAAAAAAGAGTGTTAGTTTTTATTTTACAAAGTCTTATTTTGAAACTCAATTCTGGGATGTTGATTCTTATTGCTTAAATCCGGATACTGGTATTCTTGATTGTACTGCTGTTGCTGTGATTTGCTGTGTTATTTGCCGTGTTGATCACCGGTATTCTTTTCTTTCCAATATCAGGTACATACCTAATCATGTTTAAATGATAAGATGAATATATGAGAAAGATGAGAATTTTGTTGAAATTTTAAATAGTTTCTATTTCTATCTTCTTTTACATATTATGTTTTAATAAATTCCATAATATTCTGTAAGTTTTTGTGATAACTTTAAATAATTAAGCCTTCTTGTAGTAATAATAATTCACTTCTAAAAATGGTTATTAAATAGTATAATTATGAATCTGTTTATTAATGTTCAAATCATTTAGTAAATAAAAGGAAGAATGAATTACTCTTTTGTTAATCAAATTAATTAGAACTTCTTTAATATTGTCTTTAATAAATTAAGTTGTTAATATGTAGTTAAATCCAATAAAAATGTGAATTTTAATTATTTTTGCGTAAATTAGGCATTTAGGTACGATTTGAATTTTTAATAACACAAGAATTGTTTCTTTTCAAGTTTAACCATCTCAAAATATAGGTGTAAATAATTAAGATTGATTTTGGTTTTGGTAAATAGTTGTAAATAGTTAACAGCAAGGGTTTAATTCAAAAATAGTAAAAAATTAAAAAATTTGAGTTTAAGTTAGTCGTAAGATAATTGGTTTAGTTTGTATATATATATATATATATATATATATATATATATATTAGTTGTCGATTTTGCACTTTTATTTTTATATTTATTTAAGTAATGTTTATTTTATTAAACATTTATCTAAATATAACAAATAAAATATATTTTTTTTAGTTTATAAAAAACGAATTTAAATAAAATTATAGTCAATTTATAATTGTTGTTTTTTCTAAAAATAAGCTTAGTTTTGAACAATTTGGAATAAAAAATAATTTTTACCATATAAGCTTTAATATGGCTATAATTTTCAATAGTTTTGAATAAATGATTTTATTAGTTTTTCTTTTTATATATTCAAGTTTTAATATTATTCTGAATTAGCTTCTTTTATTATTAAGTTATGAAATTTCGTATTTAATAAAATAATAATAAAATAATTCCGAAAAAAAAAAAATATTTTCTGTTTAAACATATATTAAAATCTGTTTCATTAATTTTTTGTCATAAATTAGATAAGTGTTGCATTTTTAATTTCTAGATTAATTAAGATATTTCTTTATTTTATAAAAACTATAAAAAAAAAAAGGAAATGTAGTCATTTTAGGATTATTTTGTTAATAAATGAGACGAGCCTCGCCAAATAAATCGCAAAAACTGTGAAGCCCTCATAAGTGTATATATTTAGACATTCGAGATTGGCCGTTTAGTAAATTTTCACGGCATTCTCAAAATAATAACGCGTTAATAGTTTTAAGCGCGTATTTAATAATTGTACCTCCCTAAACTCGGGTACACATTTATGTGACCCCAATCCAAATCCCAATGAAGTCGGAATATATCAAAAATTGCGGACACATTTATGTGACGAAATTCGAGATATATTCTCACGACATTATAATTTTCTTCTAACAATTAAAACGGTTTGGAGTGGTAGTTTGCACATTAGTTCATATTTGTTAATGAATCAGATAATCAAGCCAAATATAACAGTTGAGCGACCGTGCTAGAACCACGGAACTCGGGAATGCCTAACACCTTCTCCCGGGTTAACAGAATTCCTTATCCGGATTTCTAGTTCGCGGACTGTTAAATAGAGTCAAACCTTTCCTCGATTCAGGATTCGACCGGTGACTTGGGACACCATAAATCTCCCAAGTGGCAACTCTGAATATCTCAATAAATGAATCCCGTTTTGGTTGTCCTTTAATTGGAAAAACTCCTTTTTATACCTAGCGCCCTCGCGGGCCTTGCGCCAAAAGGAGGTGTGACACCAATTAACAAACTAACTGCATTTATTCTTTACAGTGCTTAGCTACACCTTTCAAATGTGTGGGAACAATTTTCGTATCCAATGCTTCACAACTGTCCCTCACTTGATCTAAATGGTTGAGATTAAATCTATCAATTCCTTCATCAATGATTGTGATTGCTCCACATCTTATCCTTTTGTGCAAATAAAACTTTCTTATTCCTTACAATATCCGAAACATCTTCCTTTGTCGGAAATTCTTTTTCCTTAGTCTGATGCCCTAAATTCCTTTTCTTGCCGTCACTTAATCGTTCATCGAGCTTCCTTTCATCAATCCTTGCCTACGTACACAGCGGAATTGGATTCTGTTTGATTGGATTCACCTGACATAATCTAAATAGGATTATAAAGAGAACATTTTTGTCATAGGTTTGTTTGATTTTGTCCAGAACCTAATGTTGGATAAAAGAGATGTAAGTATGATGTGGTGTGATTATTTTGAACTTAATAGCCTCATTCATATAAAGATGGATCTTTCATTGATTTGACAACATTAGTTGATAAGTATTTAAACCCAGGCAAGCAAATCAGCAAGAGCAGCGTTTGTCGTATATATATATTCATTGGTCAGTAATATTTAGATACAAAAAAGTAACAGTTGCAACAAAGAGAAACTAAGCAAAAGTAATATTTTATTTTATTTTAATCGCATCTGCTTGCTTATGCACACCTTAATTAATATAAATATAAAAGATATTTGTTACTCTCACTAACACAAATATTAATTATTCTATCTACCAAATACTCGAACTCCTGATATGATGAAAAATCACCCAATATATTTCTTTTGCCCCAAGTAGCAAGTTGGACTACTTTTTGGCCGCAGATTAATTTTTCTTCCAACCTATTGAAATGAAATGCGACCACAATCATTCTCCTGCGCACTGCGCAAAGTACAAGAGAAAAATGAATTAGTTATTGTTTCCAGTTTAACAAGAATACGACAGACGTAGAGCTCGCTTGGCTTAACTAATTATAGCTGATAAGTATTAAACGTTGAAAAATACTTTTAAGCGTTAGAAGTTGATTTAAAAAATAAACAGTTGCATGTTTGGATAAAAGTGTTAAAATTAATAATAAACCACTAAAAAATTGGACATACGAAGAGTTTTATTTAAAAAAAATATTTTTGGGATAAAATAATAAATATTTTGGTAAAATACAAAATGCTTATAAGCTGAAATTTGATAAATTGGAGACACCAACTTATAATTTTTGGCTTATAAACAATTTTAATTTTACCAAACAGATAAATAAGCAAAAAAATATTTATAAAGCTAATTTGACCAGCTTATAATCGTAACCAAATACCGTCAAACCTCAAGTTGCAGAACAAATAGAACATGTACCTTAATAAATCATTGGAAGATAACAAAGATAGAACAAAGTGGACCATAATTAATGAATAGTTCTTGAATACTTACCTTTATAGCACCAATTTTAACAGAATGGAAAGATGAGTAACGTTAGTACTTGTTAACTATGAATAACGTCATACATAAGTAGAAGAAAGAAAATGAAACGTAAAGAACAAAAATGCATCTATTATGATATATGGAGTATAATAAATAAAGAGGAGCTCCCTTCAGTCCAATAAGCGGGTCAAGTTAGCGAAAGTAGTTGCTCCCCAGTCATGCAAATGGTTATTCTTAAACATTTAAGCTAGTAATTTAAGCCTAACCAATATGCATGACATGACAGCTCTTGCCGCTACTCGACCCTCGGTCTTGGCCTGAAAGGAGCTCCTTATAGCTACATATACAGAAACTCTCTCAATTCTGAGTTGTGTTTTTTGTGGGATGGGACTTGAATTTAAGCTTCCTCCCTACTATTTATAGCAGTAAATTTAAAAAAAAAAAATTAAAATTGAGAGTGTTTGGAATCTTTCTAACTCCATAATGCATGATTCATGGGAGATGCTTTTGTCCATTGACTGATAAATACTTTGACTGAAGAAACTGCTCAAAATCATGCCTTGCCAAATCACTACTGTGATCTCAATGAGACAATTCATCACACATATGGACAAACTCTGTTTCGTGTGATGTCACAACTCATACTATATATCATTTCCTTTTATCATTTTAATACTAATACAACTTTATCTAAGCACCTTTAGAGTCTGTTTGGAAAGTCATCATGTAATTAGAATTAGTATAATTACTAGGATAATAATTATACAGCTTAGTAATTACTCAGTTGTGTAATTACGACGATATGTTGTTTGTCATAGTGTAATTACAGTATAATTACAAGTTTACTGTTTGGTTGTACAAGTGTAATTACACAGTTAAATTAAATTTTAAATTAAGTAATTATCAAAACTTAAAAGTTAATAATAAATATATGCCTATAAATTTTTTAAGTATAAATGATATTATATTTGGTATTTAAGATGAACATACATTAACAAGTAATCATATGTTATAACTAATATTGTAAAAATATTTTATCTATATATTTTAAATTAATAATATTTAGTTTAGATACGTACAAAAATTGAAAAATATACGTCTTTTTGTAAGAACATCATGGAATTCATATTTGACAAAACTGATCTATCAATTCTAACTAAAAAATGAACAACATGCGACGTGAGCCAATACTACTAAAACAAATAAATTAGAACCATGAATACAACACAATTCAAAATTCAAAAAAAAAAATTATTTAGCATATGTCAAATTCTAACATAATAATGTAAGTTCCACTATAATTTTAGATTAGGAAACATAATAAGTTTATAACCACATACAACAATGAAATTTCACTTTAATTATATAACTTATTATATGACAAGTTTGTAAATGACTCATTATTTATAATATTAAGAGGTGTAATTTCAAAAAAATAAAATAATAAAATAAATAAAAATAAAATATAAGCAATTACATGAAATAACAAGAAATAAAGGAAGAGAAATAAAAGATAAATAATGTACAAAGAAAAATATATTTTAATATTTTAAAAGAAAATAGAAAGTAAAATTAAAATTTAAATATTAAAATTAAAATAATAAAAATAAAAAGTTATAAAGAAAATAAATTAAAATAAAATAAAAATAAAATAAAAAATAACCTTGTAATTACACAGTGTAATTACCACCAATTCTCACCTCCCCCTTGAGAATTGGAGAGTGTAATTACACGCCTCCAATTACATCCAATTTCATGTTGACCAAGTAATTACTTGGTCAAACAAACATGCCAAACTGTGTAATTATACACAATTACACCCAAATTCAATTCCTTGGCGGCTTTCCAAACATGCTCTTAAACTTATCAATAAAAAAAATTATTAAAAATGTTTTTCACATGTATAATACCAGGGGTGAAGCTACACTATAGTTAGTATGGTCAATTGAACATCCTTTATCGGAAAATTACATTGGGTATATAGGTAAAATATTACATTTTAGAAGTACATAATCATATATATTTTGTCTGTTTCAAAAGGACTGGCACTGTTTTCTTATTATTTTGGTTCAAAAAGAGTGACACATTCTAGTATTTTCCTAATAAATATTATTTACAGCCACAAAAATGCTATGACATGTTTCAAAAGTTCTACAGCCACACAAATATTATAACTTATTTAAAAGTATATATCTCAAAAATTTTCTATTCTTAATTAAAGTTTGTGTAGAGTCAAACTAATACTCCCTCCGTTTCATATTAAATGATGTATTTTTCTTTTTAGTCTGTTCCAAAATAAATAACATATTTTTAAATTTAGAAATAATTCAACTTTAAACTCTTCATTTTATTATTTTTGTCATTAATGAGAAGTTTTTATAGTCACACAAATAGCATGGCGCACAAACTTTTTATCCTTTAAACTTTTAAAATAATTTTCAAAAGTCTTCTTTTTTCTTCTTAAACTGTGTGTCGAGACAAACTAACTCAGACAAATGAATACTACTATCTCTTTGGAAGGGACGAAGTATATTGGATTTGGTTGGATTCAAATTTGCATGAGGAATCCGTTGGCTATTCGGCTGCCTTAGGAAGCAGGCCCGTGAATGATAAATTCAGAATCACAACACAAGTTTCCCATTGAAAGGTAAATTACAAAGGAAATAGACAAAAAGGAGATCTATTAAGAAACTAAATGTCTAGATGTCACATGATGATATGACTGCACTACATCACTTCTACCTAAGAAATCTTTTACTAAATCTAGCCGTACCAATAGTAACACTGTTCATATAAATTAGAGTGAGTAGTACTAGTACTAGTACTAGTATTAAAAAAGAAAGAGATTTCTAGAAAATAGTATATAAGCGTCCAATTTACTTTTAGCATGCCCATTAAAAAAATACTAATTCATATTCAAAATTACCTAGTATGACTAAACTACCCTTATTTAGTAAGTTAATGTGACGAGAGAAAACTTTTAGGAATATGCACATAAGAATAAAATAATAAAAATAAATTGAAATTTTTCTTAATTACCTAACTAGATACTTATTTTAGATTAACATCAAAAAGTAAATTGGATACTTGGACCCGAGGGAACACTACTACTGTGAAAGGAGTAGGAATGTTTCAGAATCTGTGCATCAATGCAATGGGAGGGACTTTTGTATTTGTCTTCCATCAAACGACTCAGGATTCGGATTCTTCCCCTTTTATGAGATTGTGACTTGACCTTATATAGGGAAACTTTCCTTTATACTTCCCAACGTGATCTGCCTTCTTGGATTTTTTAATCTTTGCTTGATAGGATTCAATCTCCTAAATTACCATGTATCATTGTTCTATTCTGTTTCTTTGTGGTTGTCTCGTCTCAGTTCATAAGCCTACGTAGAGAAATAGAAAATTGGTGCTTTTTCCTTTGTTAAATTGCTATATATTGGTTAGATAATGAATAGTTTATATTTGTATATGGTTATGAATAATTCTCGCCTTGTCGGTCCGAACATAGACGGTTCCAAGATTTGATGTTTACAGGTGTCACGTTTGCATACAAACTTATTTCTAACAAAGTAGATTGAATCAGGGTTATCATACCTTCTTTTGGCCCTATCGCACCCCGCGAAGGGATGTAGTAAAGAGAGTTTTTCCAATTAAAGGACAATCGAAATGGGATTCATTTTATTAAGAGATTCAAAGTCGTCACTTAGGAGAATTATGGTGTCTCAAGTCACCAGTTGAATCCCGAATCGAGGAAAGGTTTGATTCTATTTAACAGTCTGCGAACCAGAAATCTGGATAAGAAATTTTGTTAACCCGGGAGAAAGTGTTAGGCATTCCCGAGTTCCGTGGTTCTAGCATGGTCGCTCAATTGTCATATTTGGCTTAATTATCTGATTTTATAAAACACTTTAACTTATGTGC
Organism: Nicotiana noctiflora; assembly: GCA_032618575.1. Classification (NCBI taxonomy): domain Eukaryota; kingdom Viridiplantae; phylum Streptophyta; class Magnoliopsida; order Solanales; family Solanaceae; genus Nicotiana; species Nicotiana noctiflora. The sequence goes on along the minus strand of JASVEL010008407.1, from coordinate 75,126 downwards.
AAATTTTAACTTTCAACCGCTTTTGATTATTATTAATTTATAGGAATTGCAACGTCGTGAAAACACATCTCAAACCACGTCACATCAACGTACCCGTGATTACTGACATATCTCGACTCCGTTGAGATTTGGATTTGAGTCACATAAATGTGCACCCGAGTTTAAGAAAGTAAAATTATTAATACGCGCCTAACGAGACTAACGCTTTATTATTTTTGAGAAGGCCGTGAAATTCGCAAAAACGGCACATCCCGAAATCTAAGTATTTTTATATATACAGTTATGAGGGCTCCGCATTTTACGTTATATTTGGTGAGGCTCGTCTCATTTATTTTAAAAGGACGATCCTAAAGTGACTACATCTTTTTTTTTTCTTTCTATTTTTCCATCTCTAGTAATAAAGAAAAAGGTCCTAATTAGTTACATGCTTACGAGTTGTTATAGTCGGGTTTTGAACACAATTCATTAAATCATAAAATATATTAAATATGGGTAGTCCGTTTGTCAACGTGGGCCCAGGTCCAAACATATGTGGTATTCAACATGACCTGTGCCATCTTATTCCAAATGGGGCCTAGTTAATTGTTTCTACACATATTCACAGTTTTGCACATGCAGGAATATAAGATGATGGTATCTAACTAAGCAAACTACATGCAAGTTTTAGAGAAAAAAGAAATCAATTAATTGGAATGAAATAAACTTAAGGGTCTAGTTTTAATCATAAATTCAAACTATTACTGAAATTAAATTGTCATGGTATGTAAATTGTTTTACTGGACATGATTCTATTTTAAATGTCTCTGAACATATACTACCTAATGACTAAGATAAAATAGTAGAACATTATTGACTACATCACTATAAACACTGTCCAGTTATACAAAGTGGTCGAAAATTTCATAACAATAGTATATAGAATGACCTAAGTACAACGAGTAAAAAAACTAAATCAAATTTATAACTTCAACTCTTCATATATATTCATGTTTCATGTTTCAGCTTGCAATATTTGCAAAGTTATAGCCATATACCTGGTATTGGAAGCAAAAGAAGAGGAAACATGAGTGATCAGCACAACAGTAGTATACAACAACAGCAACAACCAGTTCAACAACACGAGGGTAGCCCAGTAACAGCGAAAATAGCAGAAAACCCAGGAGATTGCAACCAAGCAAGAAAACCAAGAACTTTCAAATTGGAAAACCAACCCAAGAGTAAACCTAAGCAACCCTAGTTGAATACTAGTTACCAGTTGCCAAAAATAACTTCTAATTTTTAACACTCAAGAAAAAGAAGCTTGAAGATTCAATGAACAATAGCAGTTGATGCTGATTGTTAACAGTGAAGAAGAATAGATTTTTTCTTTAATTTCTAACTTTCAAAACACTCCACAAAATTCTTAAGATTCAAAAGTCTTTTTATCTTCCTTCCAGTTTTGAAAACTTTATCTCCAAAATTTAGTCCTCTTTTAAGTATTAAATGAGTCATATTATATACCCAAAGCAAGACTCCTTCTTTTACCTTTTAACTATTACCTTTTACTTTTAAACTATTATTACTAACCCTTTTACCCATTTCACTTTTCCAGTCTAATATTCTTCTACTATGTGCACCTTTTAACCTTTTATTATTATCTATACTATTTTTTATTTTAATTAAGTAAAAGAGCAGTCAACACGGACTCCACAACCCCCCCTCTTTTCGGTGGTCAAAAAACACCTCATTTGACTTTACATAATTATGTCTTGTCCCCCATCACTACTTAAATAAATATATTAGATTCCCACTACCAAATATTTTGTCCCCACTATATTATTTAATACATTATTATTATTATTATTATTATTATTATTTATCTATTTATTATTAAAATTATTTACACATTTTTCCATTTTTAACTAAATTTTATTTCTTTTTCTTGATTAATTTGTTTTAGTTAATTAATTAAAAAAACTATAAAATATCATAATATGATTATACTAACTTCACATATATTTTAACTAGATCCGATTTTAACTAATTTACTTATTACGAAATAAATAAAATATGATAATTAACAAAATAAATACAAACTGTGATAAAATAAACAACAAAAATAAAAACGGCAAAAAAATAAAATAAAAAAACAAAAATGCGTAAATTAATTATAAAAATAGAATATAATGCATAAATTAAATAAAAAAATAGAATATAATGTGCAAAAAAATAGTAAACAAATTTAGAAGTTAAAGAAAATAAAAATAATGCATAAATGCATGAAATAAATAACAAATGCATAAATAAAATTATAAAATTTAAATGGTCTAATCGTGAAAAAACCATCAAGAATATACTCCCGTCTTGGATCTAAGATCCTTGATGGAAGATCTTGACCGGAGGATTTTATAACGACTAGAAAAATGAAAAAAGAAGTAGATCTAAGGTTTTGTCATTTTTAGATTCAAGATCTACGAATTTTGGTTGCATTTTTGGGGATTAGATTGATAGGATGATGTTTAAGAGGATGAGAGAAGTGTATGGTATAAATTTGAGGGTTTTTTTTCTTTAGAGTTTTCGCCGCCGATGGAGATTTCCGGCGGGCGGCGGTATCGGTAGAGGATGCGGCGGTGGCGGTGGCACCACCGTGGAGGCGGCAGCAGCGGTGGAGTGAGAAGAGGAAGGTAGAGAGATTTTGAGTTTAGCGATGTGTGAGAGAAGTGGAAGAATGAAGAGATTAGAAGTGAGGGGGTGAGTTTTTTTTGAATAGTTTTTATATTAAAAAAATGGGTGAGTTTCGGGCAGTTGGATATATTAGAGATCAATGATCAAGATTGAGTGGGGTGATGAGGTGAATCAAATTTTTTAAGGGTTTCGATTTTGTTTATTGGGTGTTCTTTTTTTGGGTTGGGTAGGGAATGCTTTAGGCCTACGTTTAAAATTGAAGGAGAGGCCCAATTCGAATTTTCTTTCTATTTTTTTGTTGCTCTCTTTTCTTTTACTTTCTAATTAATAAAAACAAAAATTCTAAATTAAGTTATAAACTGAATTAGCTTATCAAAATACTAATTAATTCCTAACAACAATTATCACACACAATTAAAATAAAATTATACAATTTGACATTGTGCTAAAAGTGCAAATGATGCATAATTTTTGTGAATTTTTATTTTCGTAAAACAAACTTAATTATTTCTAGTTGTAAACTTGAATTTTATATGCAAATGTAATATATTTTTATATTTTTATTTATTTAAAAAAACAAACATGCACAGACAAATACAAATAATACAAGAAAAATAACACAAAATTCACAACAATCGCAAGCAAACTAAAAATTATTTTTATTTTGAATTTTCTGGGAGTAATTCATATATAAGGCAAAAATCTCATGCTCACAAAGGTATATTTAGTCAGTTCGATTTGTTTTGAATTAATCCGGTTCAATTCAGTTCGACTACTTTGAATTAATTTTAGTTCAATGTACAAGAATTTTGGTGCATAAATAAAGTGATTACCAAACTAAACAAGTTTTGTCCAGTGCAATCTAATTTTCTTGTCACAACCCAAAATCCACTAAGGATCGTGATGACGTCGGACACCGCTGTCAGGCAAGACAATTAAATTACTGATTTAAAATCCTCTTTTAAAATACATCAAATTCCATAAATTTCCTTCCATTTTCAGAAATAAGAGGTTTTTTCCTTAATTCAAATCGACGATAACAATTAAATCAAATATTTCAAAAATCATCCAGAACCTGGTGTTACAAGTGCATGAGCGACTAGTGATAAGTGAAATAAAATACAACCTCTGTTCGGAATACAGTGGATAGAAAATAAATAATTAAAGTACAGAAAGGAACTACACTAACTGCGGGTCATCTCGCAAGTTGCAGCCCACCTAGTCCTAGAGTTATCCATGCTGCTACGTTAGTAGGCTGCTAGAAGTGTGTATGTACCTGCACAAAAAAATGCACAGAAGTGTAGTATGAGTACGTAATCAACGTGTACTCAGTGAGTATCCCGCCTAATCCCGAAGGGGTAGAGACGAGATGGCCAACTTCGACACTCACTAGAGGTCAATTATCAATATTCTTTAAGTGTGAATAATCATGGACTTATGTAGAAGTCCTAATTGTGAAGCCAAATAAATAGGTAAATACCTTCAACAATAAATCAAGGGCTTCCAACGTCTATTCTTCATTATTTTTATCGAATTATATCAAGCCATATGTGAGCACGTGATTTTTGCCCTACACGAGAATTACTCCCAAAAAATTCAAAATAAAATAATTTTTGTGTTGTTTATAATTATTTTGAATTTTGTGTTTTTGTACTGTTCGTTCGTTTGCGTGTGTGTTTACTTTCTTCATTAATCAAAAGATACCAAATACGTATCGTATGCGTGTAGGAGTCAATTTTGAGTTCATAAGGAATTAATTAACCATAAAGCGGTTAAAAGGTAGAAAATTACAAAAAAAAATGCGCATCTTTGTTCTTCGCCTTAGGCGATTCTAGTTAAAATGTGTAATTCGTGTTAAGGGTTTATGTAGAAAATTAATGGGCGGGTGATTTTATTTTTTTCAATTTTGTTTAGAGTGGTTTTAATTTAAATGTGGATAGGTGAAGAAAAGGAAGGAAAATGGCTAAATTTGCAAAGCCATTTAGCCCAAAGGATCATCCCTGCCCGGTCCAGGTAAGGCATCTCTGTAAACATCCAGACGACGCCGTTTCTGTCACGCCCAATCTGGGCCTTGATCTCTCTTGATCCAACGGTCCAGATCACCCCATCACAACCCGTTACCCGACCCCAATCCGTTCTTCATCGATCGATCCGGTCCCAAGATTCCCAAACGACATCGTTTTTTATAAGTGACTTGATTCTAGCCGTTGATCTTGGTTGATCGAACGGTCAAAATCGATTACCCTTACCCACTATATATTCCCCAGATACACGCCCCCCCTAAGAACCCCCCCTTCATCTCCCTCAAGAGACCAATTTAGAGCCTCACCCATCTCCGCCTTCGACCGCCGGCCGGAAATCGCCTCCGCCGGCGGCCGGTGTCCAATCCCTCCCATCTTTACACCACAACATCTCCTTGACCTCCCCGTTCCAAATCCCTACTCCACTAGTCTCGAATAATCCCCGAGTTCTTCGAATATCAGATCGAAGAACTGGCCCAAAACATGACCTTGTCCATTTGACCCTAAATGAACACCAAACCACCCATGGACCTCCCCCGGCACTCAAAGGTCCCTGTTCTCCCTCGAATCACCCTGAGACTCCTCGAAAATTAATCTGACCATATGAACCCTAGCGCCGCACTAAAACCCTTGGTGGCGGCGCCAACCCTAAATCCATCCAAAACAACACCAGTCGTCCACCTGACCTCCCTCGTCCCTAAACCGCCGCTAGTTTCCCTCGAATGTTGTTGGAAATTATCAAACAAAGGTTTTTCGAGTAATGGTCCGAAGCAGGCTCAAAAGACTGAGGTCAAAATAGACCTTAGTTGAATGCTCTCATTCGAGAACACTCAATTAAGGTCTGTGTTGGCCTCTGGTCCACAAGACATCAGAAGTTCGAACCTAGGCCCCGCTTGATTGATAAGTTTCACATTTCTTTTAAATTATTTTTTTTCTTTTATTTGTGCGCTGAATCCATCCTCTACTCATTTCTTATTTTGTTGGTTTAAATGCTTCGGTGTTTTCTCGATTTCTCCTTTATTTTCCTGAATGATCCGAATAAATCAATACATATCATGCCTTGTATAAAACTGTGATTGCACCTGTAACTGTTGGTATTATCAGTTAGCCCAAAGTTTGTCAGTTAGTGTATTGTTTTTGGTTCAGTTTTCGATTCAGTTAAATCATGATGTATATGGTTTCAGTTGATCCTGGCTATTCATTACATTAATTGATTCCCTGCTCGTTCGTTTGTGTTTAAGCTAATTAGGATCTGCACTGAATTCTGAATTTTTGATCCTTGTTAATGATACTCAATTTGATCTGAGCCCCTAGCAAGAATTACTGACTGACTTGGAGTAGGGAATTGTTTATAGCTTCAGAATGATGGTTGATTTAGGGTAGGACAGTAATTCTAGGCAACTCAGGGGATAGTTTGGTAATTGAAAATTTGCAGAATAGGTTAAATTTGAGTGCCTGTCCACTAAGTGTTTAGATAACATTAAACTAATGCATTGTTTAATATTTGGTTGGGCTGAGAGACATGATAAAATGTTTGTAATGATAAAAAGGGGGCTGGAAAATCATAGAGAACATGGGTGTGTGATTAAAAGGTTAAAAGGGGTGCACATGGGAAGGAATGAACAAGTTGGAAAAGTGAACTTTTGGAGTTTTAAAAGAGTTCTGTTTTGTCTATAAAGACAGAAGAAAAACAGAACTAAAGGGGGGGGGGGGGAACAGAGCTCTTGATACTCTTTTTGATATTCTAAAATAGTGATTCGAAAAAAACAGAGGATAGGGATTCATTGTTTAGAAATTGGAGAGTCTGCGAGTTTAAAGGAAAACATTGAGAGTAAGAGAGGGATATAGAGAAAACTGCAGTTGATTTATTCTTAAATTCTCTGCGGATTTGAGTTTTATTTTTCTGGGATTTCAACTTATTCCCTAGGCTGCCTGTTACTATTTCATTAGTGGCTTGAGCGACCGTGATAGAACCACGGAATTCGGGAATGCCTAACACCTTCTCCCGAATTAACATAATTCCTTATCCGAATTTCTGGTACGCAGATTGTTTAATAGAGTCATTCTTTTCCTCGATTCGGGATTCAACCGGTGACTTGGGACATCATAAATCTCCCAAGTGGCGACTCTGATTTAATTAAATAAGTCTCGTTTCGATTGTCCTTTAATTGGAAAAACTCCTTTGCGCCCACGCGGGTTAGCGAAAAAAGGAGGTGTGACAGCTCTGGCGACTATGATGGGGAAGATCAAACCCAGAACCAATGGTTCAGGGTTTAAGAATTCGAGCTTTGAATAATTGTTATATTTGGCTTATTATTATCTGATTTTATTATATGTTTGTACTTAATGTGCTAAATGTTGCTTTTACCGCTTTGATATTTTGTGGATTGTACATATAAACTGTGCCGAAACCAATCTCCTCTCTGAGTCTTCTAAATCATAAAGAAGGGTGCACTTCGTGTGACTTCTTTTCTGTATAGTGTCTAATTCCCATTTTTAGAACGAGGTTTGGATAAGTTGCAAAACCGGTGAAGCTTCCGTATTCCCGGGTTGCTGCCTCCTCCTCGGCTCGAGCTGTCCGCTCGGGTAAGCCAGGTCTAGAACAATAAACCCAGGTTCTTGAACCTAGAATAACAAGCTTCATGCCGGATCCCTAGTAGGAACGTTTATGCATCATGTTGCATTTGACGTAGGGGACTCAACACAGGGGTTGAGTCCGTCTAGGACAGGTGACCTGAAATGAAAAGACCATCCTGCTGCATCCTGTTTGTCTTACGCCTTTATCTGCTTCAGACTTGCATGCTGACCGGTTTTAAATATGGAGATTTTTAAAAAAGAAAGAAAAAATAGTGTGTTTTATTCTTGAAATAGATAAAAATAGTTTACTTGTTTTTCAGTAAAATAAACAAAAAAAATAGTTTTCATTTACAGATTGTTTTATTAAAACCGAACTACGCGATTTTGATTCTCATTGGATGTGAGATACGTAGGCAACCTTTATCAGGTCCAACTTCCCCTTTTGCAAAAATAGCCAAAAACATCGAAACTAATTTTTCGTCGTAAATAAGTCGGTGATGCTATTTTCAAAAATAGCCGAATGTTCCCGAAAGGGACGCCGGAAGGGTGATTTTGTATAAACGGCCACTTTTGGGTCGATTTTTTGATTTTTGATCGATTAACCCACACAGCCTTAAAATCTTTGTCCCCGAGGCGTTGAAAGGCCGTGATTGAAAATTGAGTTTTTTGTTTAGCAAAACAAAGTTGTTTTTCTTTCTTTAATCACCTTAATAAATATGCAGGATGAGCACAAATTAGAATAAATCGTTTTTCAGTCTGTAGCGAGGTCCCTCAGCAGCTCCGCATATGGTGGAATGATTTGGAAGAGAGTAGTAAAAAGATAGTGGAAAGAATTTTGGGAGGTTTTGTTAATCTGCTGAATATCAAGCCAAGGAAAGACATCATCGAGGCACTGATATCGTTCTGGGATCCGACCCGCAATGTGTTCCGTTTTGTCGACTTTGAACTTACACCCACGCTAGAGGAGATTGCAGGCTATGCAGGATTAAATGGGAAGTTAAGAGGACAGTACCTGCTTTCACCAAGACCGGTATCTCCGCATGGGTTTCTGGATTTGCTAAGCATTAGTCGGAAGGTGAAAAATGATGATTTATCAGGAGGATGTTGCGATCTCCAATTCTTATACCAACGGTACGACACTCCTCGGGGTTTTGAAGAGTCAAATCTTGGACTAACTCACGCAGGGAATAGAACCAAGTGGGAGGCCAGACGAATTCTAGCATTCATAACGACGTTCTTGGGGATTGTGATTTGTCCACGCGAAGATAAGAAAATAGAGATAAATCTTGTAGGAATAGCCGATGTTTCAATCAAAAAGGCTACCAGCACGGTAGTCCCTTTGGTTTTGTCCGAAATCTACCGAGCCTTGACTATATGCCGAGAAGGGGCAATTTCTTTCAAGGATGCAATCTGTTACTCCAATTGTGGATGCAAGAACACCTCCATCACCGGGCACAATACATGAACCATGGGTTGACTGGAAAAAGCTGTATCAGTGGTTTTGAGGAACGGATGATAGGCGTTGTATTCCCCGAAGGCGTCGAAGCATGTCTTGCACGACTAAGCTCTATAGAAGCCGATCAGGTTGAATGGGCGTTCGGGTGGTTACCTGATACTGAAGTAGTATACATGGCAGCCGAGGAATGTTATATTCTTCTGATGGGGATTCACAGTATCCAATCATATGTTCCTTATCGGGTATTACGTCAACTAGGAAGATTTCAGGTTATTCCTAATGCTGAAGATCTAAGAAAGCACGCCATTGAGTTGAGCCCAGGAGTCGTATTCCCCGAAGAAAAGATTAGAAAGCTGTGGCATGAATGTAGATTCCTTGAGCCTAAGACTATAGTTCGAGAACTGGCTAAGGGTGAGGTAGATCCAAAGTACAATGTCTGGTTCGGGAAAAGGTTTTAGATTCGTCGGAAATGTGCTAAAAGAGCCCATGTCCAATAGTTCACGGAGGATTCACAAGAGCAATGGAATTGGCTAGCAAAGGAGGAAGGTTTCAGGACGAAGATTGGTAAGATAGAATAGCAGGTCCGGGACCTTCAATTCGAGAAGAGTATGCAAGCTGCCGCCGACGAAGGAGATAAAAAGAAGTTGGCACAATAAAATGACTTTTTGAGAGTTCAAATCCAGCAGATGAAAAGGGATGCTGACAGACAGTTGAGAAGTCGATCAGACGAAAAATTGATAAAGGGTTTAAAAAATCGAGTCACAGATGTCCAAAAAGAATTGGAAGAGTCAAAGGCCCAAATGATGAGGATCCGCGCTAGCTGGAGAAGGGAGGCACATCAACAGACACTTCATCTACAACAAGTGGAAAAAGATTATACCGAGATCATCACCAATCTTAGGGAAGTAAATGTTACCCTCAGGGAACGAGTTTTCAAACAAGCCCGGGATGCCAGAGAGACCTCGACCGTTGCCACAATGTGATGGCCCGACTGCAAGAACAAGTGGATAGGCTCTTAGACCAGGTCACCAACAATGCTCTAAGATTGGGGGCGAAGAATCAGCGGATAGAACAGCTACTCTGAGAAAGGGACAAGATCAAGGACAGAATTTAAGAAATCGGGCATTATGTCACCATGAAGTGCTTAGCTTGTGAACAAATGCCCCGCACCACCCTTTTTCCTTCGGTTATGGACTATGTTCATCAGATCATGAGAGAGTTAAGGGTACTACACAGGGACCTCACACCAAGGCCCGCAGCAAGGCCGAACGATGCCTCACGGGCCCCCAGGAGTTTAAGAGCATTAGGCTATTGATTAAAAGATGTATTTTTTTGAAATTTTGAAAAAAAATGGTTGGTGTTTTTATTTATTATTTTTATGTTTTTTCTTGAGTCAAGCATTTCTCTCATTTTGTTGATTATTGTAAGATATGTTTTGTAACCGTAAAGGTTTTCATTATAAGAATTCCAGAATTTCGCCACAATCTTGTTATCAGAACTACGCTCGGTCTGATTCACGCAGGGACGTGATACGTAGGCAATCCACATAAGATTCGACCACCATCAAATGAGATTAATAACAAATGAGGTTTTCAAAAGATGAAAGTTGGAATGACACATGTGATGAATACATGTAGAAATGGTTAATTGATTAAGTTCATTGCATCCAACATGCGATAACATATCTGTTAAATTCAGTGAGCTAACAAGTTTGTTGCAATTTCCAGAAAAGTTTAGCAGTTGACTTGACAGAGTATACTGGCCGATCACCATTACCATACTAGATCAAAAGGTCCAATTCTAGCAAGCATGTCTAGCTCCGGCAAAAGTGTCGATTGGGAGAAAACAGAGATACAAATCATGAAAGAGGAGGTGGACCGGTTGAGACAGCAAATGACAGAGATGCACCTAGCCTGGGCTAGGGGACGATCATCACCAAACCTTCCTACTCTTACACCAGCACCAGAGCGTCCACCCATTGACCCTCGACAAGTGCATCGATCTATCCTTATTATCAAGGGGAAAACCCCTATACATCCCAGGTTTCACCAGCTTGACAAAATCCTCCTCCCCCGGTTACCCCTGTTTTTGTGGCACCCCCACCTGCCACTCTATAAAAGTCGTCCGGTGAGCCGCATGTTCAAATCTATGACAATTCTTACTATCCCCCCGAGCCTACTTTTAGGGCTCCTAAACCGTATACACACACCCCTCACTGGGATAACCCGGTAGAACCGGAAAAGCACTTCCAAAGTTCAGAACATGAGGAAGTTATTAGAAAAGTTAAAAGCCTAGAGCAGTCCTTCAGGAATATACACGGTTTGGGCAACCAGGTCAGTGTCGCTTACAAGGATCTGTGTCCATTCCCGGATGTCCAATTGCCAGCCGGGTTCAAAATGCCCAAGTTTGACTTATACGAGGGGCATGGTGACCCAGTAGCCCATCTTCGAGGTTTTTGTAGTAAAATGCGAGGAGCCGGAGGGCGAGATGAGATTCGGATAGCTTACTTCGGTCAGAGCTTGGGGGGGTCTGCACTAGAGTGGTACACTAGGCTGGATCCCAGCAGATGGTTTACATGGGATGACTTGGCTCAAGCATTCATCGGCCAGTTCCAGTATAATCTTGAAATAATCCCCGATCGCTTATCACTGCTAAAGTTAGAGAAGAAACCCGCCGAAAGTCTTAGAGAATTTGGGTTCCGCTGGAGGGAACAAGCAGCAAGGGTAGATTCGCCGATGAGAGAGAATGAAATGGTGGATTACTTCCTACAGACACTGGAGCCAACCTATTTCGGACATCTGGTGACGTCCGTGGGTAAGTCATTCACCGAGGTGATAAAGATGGGGGCTATGATCGAGGAAGGCTTGAAAGCTAACAAGATCATGAGTTATTGAGCGTTGAAAGCCACCACTCAAGCTATTCAAAGTGGCACCGGAGGAGTGCTTGGAAAAAAGAGGAAAGAAGAGGTCGCGGCAGTCGATTCCGGAGCATGGTTCAGAAACAGAGGCCCCGCACCCCAGTATAATTCGCCACAGCCCCACCAACAAAATTACTCTCACAATCCATATAGCCATCCGCAACACTATTACCCAACACCAGATGCTCACTTTACCGTCCATCATGCCCAATCATATGCCCCACCTCCCGTTCAGGCACCATGGCGTGCGCCAAATCCACAAAATAATTACCCACCCCCAAGAGCCTATAGAAATCCCACGGGTGCGGGCTTTCGTCCGAATCAAGCCTTCAAGAACGACAGAGCACCAAGGACGAAGACATTCACTCCTTTGGGACAGTCTTACACCAGTTTGTTCCACCGATTGAAGCAAGTAGGGTTGCTAAATCCGGTCGAGGCTAAGCTACCAAACCCTCTTCCAAAGAATTTGGATCATTCAATAAAATGTGCATACTGCTCAGGATGTCCGGGGCACGACACAGAAAAGTGTTGGAGGTTGAAAACAGCTATCCAGGAACTCATCGACACTCGCCGAATCGAGGTCCAGACTCCAGTGGAGCCCAACATCAACCAAAATCCACTCCCAACTCATCATGAGACCAACATGATCGAGTTGTTACGGGTAGAAGAGGGAAAGGAGAAAACCTCTCAGACCATAATGCTGATCAAGTCTAGTGGGGTAAGAATGAAAAAGGGGCCAAGCCTCGATGAGTCACTCATCTGCAAGAAGGACGTACAAGGGGGATTGGAAGCAGAAAAAGGAAGTGTGAACAAAGCGCCCATGAGGCCAGAGGAAGAAAAAATAGTTGTACCAGGGGCAGCAACCATGCCCGTTTTAACTGTAGCGGGTGTTCGAGTGGATCCTTTCATCATCAAGCCAGCAATACAGTTGCCAATAGCTGATAGCAAAGCTATTCCATGGAATTATGATCGGATCACGATAACTTACAAAATGAAAGAAGTTAAAGAGGAAGTTTGCGAAGCGCAAGGTTTGACCCGCTCAGGGAGATGCTTTGCCCCTGCGGAATTAAGGAAGACTACTCCGGCAACACTAAAAAAGCCGATAACTGACGAAGAGGCAGAGGAATTCCTGAAAAAGATGAAGATGCATGATTATTCTGTCCTAGAACAACTGAAGAAAACTCCTGCGCAAATCTCATTGCTGTCCCTATTGATACATTCTGAAGAACACCGACAAGCTTGATGAAAATTTTGAATGAGGCCCATGTACCCGATAAAATCTCTGTGAGATTTGGAAAAGATCACCAATAGGATCTTCGAAGCAAACCGGATCACCTTCACCGATGATGAGTTGCCTGAGGAAGGCACCGAGCACAACAAGGCTTTATATCTTACGGTAAAGTGTGAAGAGTCGGTGGTTACCAAAGTCCTAGTCGATAATGGGTCCAGTGCGAACATTTGTCCTCTCTCTACACTAAACAAGCTGAAAGTGGATATCGGCAGAGTACGCAAGAACAACATATTTGTCCGAGGGTTTGATGGAGGAGGCAAGGCATCAGTCGGGGACATAGTGTTAGTCTTGACAATCGGAACTGTGGAGTTCACCATGGAATTCTAGGTGCTGGACATGGTAGTTTCATACAACCTTCTGATAGGACGACCGTGGATCCATGCTGCAAAAGCGGTTCCATCCAGCCTACACCAACTAGTCAAGTTTGAGTGGGATCGACATGAGATCGTAGTCCATGGAGAGAATGATCTACAACCAGGCACCATCGTCCCCTTTGTTGAGACAGAAGAGGATGTTGGGCCATGGGTATACCAGATCTGCGATGCGGTATCCGTCGACCGAGTTCCAAAAAGGGAATGCATTCTCAATGACAGAATAATTACTGCAGACGTCATTGTGGCTCATGAAATGTTGAGAAACGGTTTCGTACCCGGCAAAGGTTTAGGTGCATCTTTGCAAGGAATCATACAACCAGTATCTGTAGTCGAAAATGTGGGAACCTTCGGCTTGGGATTCAAGCTAACACCAGAGGACATCCATCGAGCCAAGAGGAATAAGCAGAAGACATGGGCTCTCCCGAAGCCTGTTCCACGCCTTTCCCGATCTTTTGTCAGGTCCGGAATAAGAAGACATCCGACGATAAAGGTTCCCCGTCCTATGGTCAGGCCAGACGAAGAGTTCTTGAGAAAGTTCGAGGACCTATTCTCAGATATATGCATGTTAGAGGATGGCGAAGGACCTAGCCATGCCGAGATATAGTTTGTGGGATCGAAAGCAAAATTGAATAATTGGAAGGCTACTCCTCTCCCTATCCGGAAGGAGTCTTGTAGTTTGTTTTGGATTGTTTTCTTTCAAATTTTGTGTTGGGGCTGTCCCCGGAGTAAAATCCGTTTGTTTTAGTTCGTTTTTGTTTGAGTATGCAAGCTTGTTTTTCCTTGTACTGTTCCCATTAATGAAATTTTGTTCCCTTTGTTTCTAATTTTGTTTATTTTCCTTCTTTTTACTTTTCTGAGCAGCTTTCTTTCAACTGATCCTAATGATATGACGTGCTTAAAGATTAATCAACCCAATCTAGAAAGTCAATCTAGTTTGGAAATAATAACGCATGAAATAAGAAGTGATGAGAGTGAATCGGAATACGGCGAGGATGAAGCCGTAGAAGAAATCGACGGAGAATTAAGTCACTTCGAAGAAAATCCCAAACCTAATTTAAATGATACTGAGGCTGTTAATCTAGGAGATACATATGATGTTAAAGAAACCAGAATAAGTGTCCATTTCGAACCCACCCTGAGAGAAGAATTGATCAAAACACTCATGGAGTTTAAAGTCGTTTTCGCGTGGTCATACGAAGACATGACATGACTCAACACTGATCTAGTGGTTCACAAACTACCTACTGACCCGTCATGCCCTCCCGTCAATTAAAAACTGCGGAAATTTAAGATGGAGATGAGTGTAAAGATCAAGGAGGAAGTAACCAAGCAGCTGCAGGCGAAAGTCATTCGTGTCACTCGATACCCTGATTGGTTGGCTAACGTAGTACCAGTGCCAAAGAAAGACGGAAAGATCAGAGTGTGTGTGGACTATCGCAACCTCAACAAGGCGAGTCCTAAGGATAATTTCCCGCTTCCCAATATCCATATCCCGATTGATAATTGTGCCGGACGCGAAATTGGATCCTTTGTGGACTGTTATGCGGGATATCATCAGATTTTGATGGATGAAGAGGACGCAGAAAAGACGGCTTTTATCACACCATGGGGAACTTATTGCTACCGGGTAATGCCATTCGGCCTGAAGAACGCAGGGGCAACGTACATGAGGGCGATGACTACGGTATTCCATGACATGATACACAAAGAAATTGAAGTGTACGTGGATGATGTGATCATAAAATCTAGACGTCAAGAAGACCACATTGCCGACCTCAGGAAGTTTTTCCAAAGACTTCGAAGATATGATATCAAGCTCAATCCGGCCAAATATGCATTCGGAGTTCCGTCAGGAAAGTTTCTAGAATTCATCGTCAGCCGACGGGGCATTGAGTTGGACCCATCCAAAATCAAGTCCATCCAGGAGTTACCCCCGCCAAAGAATAAAACAGAGGTAATGAGTTTGTTGGGAAGGTTAAATTACATCAGTAGGTTTATTGCTCGGCTTACAGCAACCTGTGAACCCATATTCCGTCTGTTGAAGAAAGACGCTGCGATAGAATGGACGACAGAATGTCAGGAAGCGTTTGACCAAATCAAAGGGTATCTATCAAACCCACCCGTACTAGTTCCGCCTGAACCGGGTAGACCCCTGATTCTTTATCTAACGGTCTTGGAGAATTCGTTCGGCTGCGTACTTGGGCAGCATGATCTTACTGGCAGAAAGGAACGGGCCATTTACTATCTCAGTAAGAAATTCACGGTCCACGAGGTTAAATACACTCATTCGGAAAAGACCTGTTGTGCCTTGACTTGGGTAGCCCAAAAGCTGAAACATTATTTGTCTTCTTACACCACTTACCTCATTTCACGTTTGGATCCATTGAAGTATATTTTCCAGATGCCTATGCCTACAGGGAGGTTAGCAAAATGACAAATATTACTTACAGAATTCGACATCATATATGTGACGAGGACGGCTATGAAAGCTCAAGCCCTAGCCGATCACTTAGCTGAGAATCCTGTCGATGACGGATACGAACCTTTGAGGACATATTTTCCAGACGAAGAAGTATTGCAAATTGATGGGTTAGAATTAACCAAGGATCCAGGGTGGAAGCTTTTCTTCGACGGAGCGGCGAACGCAAAAGGAGTCGGAGTAGGGGCTGTGCTCATCTCTGAAACAGGACATCATTATCCTATTACAGCTCAACTGCGTTTTCATTGTACCAACAATATGGCTGAGTATGAGGCATGTATCTTAGGGTTGCGATTAGCGGTGGACATGGATGTACAGGACATCTTGGTCTTGGGGGACTCGGACCTTCTGGTACATCAGATTCAGGGAGAATGGGAAACTAGAGATTTGAAGCTTATCCCGTATCGTCAATGTTTGCATGATCTGACCAAGCGTTTCCGATTAGTAGAATTCAGGCATATCCCAAGGATGCATAATGAGGTTGCCGATGCTTTGGATATGTTGGCATCGATGTTACATCACCCAGACAAGATTCATGTTGATCTGTTACATATTCAGATCCGGAATCAACATGCTTATTGCAATATGATAGAAGAAGAGATGGATGGTGAGCCATGGTTTCATGATGTCAAAGAATACCTCAGGTTAGGAATATACCTAGAGCAGGCAACTGGAGATCAAAAGAGAGCCATTCGGCGATTGGCGAACGGATTTTTTCTTAGTGGAGGGGTGCTGCACAAAAGAACCCCAGATTTGGGATTGTTGAGATGTATAGATGCGAGTCAAGCCACAACGGTGATGACAGATATACACTCCGGAGTTTGTGGGCCACACACGAGCGGATATGTATTGGCAAAGAAGATTCTTCGAGCAGGATATTACTGGCTCACTATGGAGCGTGATTGTGTAAGTTTCATGCGAAGATGCCATCAGTGTCAGATACATGGAGATTTGATTCATTCTCCACCGACCGAATTGCATACAATGTCGGCGCCATGGCCATTTGTTGCGTGGGGTATGGATGTTATCGGACCTATAGAACCTGCGGCTTCCAATGGTCATAGGTTCATTCTGGTAACGATCGATTATTTTACCAAGTGGGTGAAGGCTAAAACCTTCAAATCAGTGACCAAGAAGGCGGTGGTAGACTTCGTACATTCCCACATCATCTGCAGGTTTGGAATCCTAAAGATAATCATCACGGATAACGGTGCCAATCTTAATAGTGGATTGATGAAGGAGGTATGTCAACAGTTCAAGATTACACACCGAAATTCCAAACCATATCGTCCCAAAGCAAATAGTGCGGTTGAGGCAGCAAACAAGAATATAAACAAGATATTGAGGAAGATGGTAGAAGGGTCTAGGTAATGGCATGAAAAGAAACCATTCGCGCTGTTGGGTTATCGCACTACCGTCCGGACTTCGGTAGGTGCAACTCCTTACTTGTTGGTGTACGGGACCGAAGCAGTAATACCAGCAGAAGTTGAAATCCCATCCCTCCGAATTGTCGCTGAAGCTGAGATTGATGACGATGAGTGGGTCAAAACCCGATTGGAGCAATTGAGCTTGATCGATGAAAAGAGATTGACAGCAGTATGTCATGGCCAATTGTATCAAAAGAGAATGGCGAGAGCATATAACAAGAAGGTACGTCCCAGGAAATTTGAAGTGGGACAACATGTGCTGAAGAGAGTTCTACCACATCAGGCCGAAGCGAAAGGCAAGTTCGCTCCAAATTGGCAGGGACCATTTGTCGTGACTAGAGTATTATCCAACGGCGCTCTATGTCTAACTGATATTGAGGGAAGATGCACCGATATGGCTATCAATTCTGATGCAGTCAAGAGATATTATGTGTAGTTCTTTAATGTATTTGTCAACGTTTGGTTTCATTTGTTTGTATTCGGCATTTTTCGGAGAATGAAATGACAGAGGCAATTTTTCTACTACCCAAACACTTTAACCTTTGTTTTCCCCTTTTGAGCCTTAATTATTCTTTCATATACCCTCTTTTGGAATCCTCAAGGAAGATGTATAACAAAATAGAAAAAGAAACAAAGAAAAGACACAAGAAAGAGTGAACTACGTTCGACCTGATTCCTCAAGAATGATACGTAGGCGCCACACGGCTCGGTTATAGTAAAATAAAAATCAAAGATTCCCCAAGCAACAAAACTGGGGCAGAAGTCATGTTATTTGAAAAGATAGTGCAGATTCCAAAAGTTATAGTGAGCTACACATTGAGGTTAAATCACTTTGCTATAGCCTCACACACAAAAACCACATTAATGACCAAAAACGACCTCTCGATCAGTATTTGAGAAATGCCAGGACATGCGAATGAAGGCCAAGAATGACACTCCGATTCTCGACTGAATCCAGGACTCACAAGCTGAAAAAGGATAGCACTCTAGAGGGAATCTCGTGGATAATACCCCAGCCCACCACAGGAAAAGTAAGCAACATGAGAGAGTCTTAACGGTGAAAACCCTCACGGGCACCTTAAGGCGAAGAAAACCGAGAGAAATAAAATGAGAGAGTCTTACGGTGAAAACCTTTACAAGCACCCTAAGGCGGCGGGAGTCGAGAGAAATGAGAGAATCTCATTAGTGAAAACCCTTTGAAGGGCACTATGAGGTGACAAGGCGAGATGGTTGCAAGGTGTCTGCATGAGACGAGGTTGGGACATTCGTTTACTTCTAGCAAAACGCAGCCGTTAGAAAAGTGATGGACATAAATAGACTGGGTAGAATAATCTCGAAGGCACGACATAACCATTGGATCAGTTATACATTCAGATAAGTTTTTCCTAGTTTTGAGTTCAGAAAAAGTTTTCCCTTTTTGTCTTTCGCGGTCAGCATTCTTTATTTCATTTTTTATCTATCATTTTTCTCTCTTTTTAAAAGAATTTTATGTTTATGTCGAAAATTAATTTTTCAAAGCTTACTACCAAGTCTCCCAAAGCGGTACAATGAAGATGAATAGGTGTGGAACAAGGCAATAAGGCAAAAGACGTTCCGATATTAAGATTAGATCGACAGGTTGATTGGAAGGTTCAGAGGAATTACGGAGTAGGGCGGACACATATTACACATCCAGAAGATAGTTTCTCACTGAAGTTTGGAAGAGAGATAAGAGATCATCTATGGAAAAAGCACCGTCCCCAGCAAGTATCAACGTCATCCCCAAAGTTCTAGGAAGGCAAAGCAGCTAAAAGAAAAGGAGAATTGCCCCAGCAAGAGCGGCACGACCGCTCAGTGCATTTTGAAACTAACAATTTTTCTTTGATTTAAAACAGGAAAAGAGGGTTCGTCGGCGAAAAAGCATGCCACCTAGAAGTTTATCAAACTGGGGCAGAAAATTTTCTCCCATTGCGAAAATTTTCTTGAAAACAAATACCCAGTGGATAAGGATAGAAAGCAACACAAGATTTTGGGAAGAAGGAAAATACCAGCTTTGAGCGGAGTAGTTTTGAAAGATGCCAGACAACACGAGGAAGTGATCTTTGAGCATGGTGCCATCCCCACCAGTTCTTGGAAGAATGAAACATTAACTTCGAGATTCCCCCAGCAACATTATATCCCATAAGTTTTTCAAGGAAGCAAAGCGTGAGTCCCGAAGGATGTTTGGAAAGAGGAAAAAGGAAAAGGGATTCCCCGCCAGGGTAATCCTCAGTTAATGACATTTCAATCCCTAGCGAGCCCGAGAGAGAATAAAGGTTGAAGGAAGTAGAAAAAGAGGAAATAAAGAAGACTTCCCCAGCAGCATTATCCCAAGTAGTTAAGTGAACAATTCCAAAGATATCCCAACAGTCAAGGGAAAATAACACGACCCAAGAGGAAAGCGATCCCGAAACAAGGCAATTCAGAAGAATGGAGTGGCGATTTATTTTGAGTTGTAGTTGAAGTTAGGGAGCCCGCCTGAAGAATGGAGTGGCGATTTAGTTTTGAGTTGTAGTTGAAGTCAGGGAGCCCGCCTGAAGAATGGAGTGGCGATTTATTTTGAAGTTGTAGTTGAAGTCAGGGAGCCCGCCTGAAGAATGGAGTGGCGATTTATCTTGAAGTTATAGTTGAAGTCAGGGAGCCCGCCTGAATAATGGAGTGGCGATTTATCTTGAAGTTATAGTTGAAGTCAGGGAGCCCGCCTGAAGAATGGAGTGGCTATTTATTTTGAAGTTGTAGTTGAAGTTAGGGAGCCCGCCTGAAGAATGGAGTGGCGATTTATCTTGAAGTTATAGTTGAAGTCAGGGAGCCCGCCTGAAGAATGGAGTGGCGATTTATTTTGAAGTTGTAGTTGAAGTCAGGGAGCCCGCCTGAAGAATGTAGTGGCGATTTATTTTGAAGTTATAGTTGAAGTCAGGGAGCCCGCCTGAAGAATGGAGTGACAATTTATTTTGAAGTTGTAGTTGAAGTCAGGGAGCCCGCCTGAAGAATGGAGTGGCGATTTATTTTGAAGTTGTAGTTGAAGTCAGGGAGCCCGCCTGAAGAATAGAGTGGCGATTTATTTTGAAGTTGTAGTTGAAGTCAGGGAGCTCGCCTGAAGAATAGAGTGGCAATTTAGTTTTAAAGTTGTAGTTGAAGTCAGGGAGCCTGCCTGAAGAATGGAGTGGCGATCTAGTTTTGAAGTTATAGTTGAAGTCAAGGAGCCCGCCTGAAAAATGGAGTGGCGATTTATGATTAGAGTTTGTCGATAAAGTCAGAAGCTCGCCAGAGGAGCAGAACGGCGTCTCAGTTTCTAAGATTTGATAAGGATAGTGAGCAATCGGAAAGGGACAGAGTGTAACAGAAATCCCCATCATAAACCCCGTCATAAATCCAAGTTCACAATCAGAAGGAAGGCAACAAGGATCAGAAAATATAGATTCAGACTTCGAAGAAAAATAATTCAAAGATCACAAGGAAGGGACCTATGGTCGGGGTTCGGCAATCAAGATAGGCCGAAATAACAATTGTCAGTAGAGAAGAAGCATGTGAAGAAATATCAAAGCCAGCAGGAGGGCAAGGAACATGACAAGATCAAGTTGAAAAGATAGATAAGAATTTGCAATACTATAACGTAGTCTAGCTTCTTATTTTTCTTTTATCACGGTGTAATAAGGAGATTAGTTGAGCAGTAGCATCAACAGTAACAGCAAGATCACAGCTTCATGGTAGTCCCAGCTACCAAAAATTCCTGAACTACATTGACCTGATTCCCTTTTAGCTAGGGATATGTAGGAGACCTTTTGAAGCAAAGGTTCGGTCAAACTTTTCCAAAAACCGCTTCATACGGAGTGCTCAAACGGGCAAAAGTCGCTCGTATCCGCTCACTTATCTTTGCACGAAAACTCTTCATGTTTCCGCGCAAAGAGGGGCAGCCGTGAGCACGTGATTTTTTCCCTACACGAGAATTACTCCCAAAATATTCAAAATAAAATAATGTTTGTGTTGTTTATAATTATTTTGAATTTTGTGTTTTTGTACTGTTCGCATTCGTTTGCGCGTGTGTTTACTTGCTTCATTAATCAAAAGATACCAAATACGTATCGTATGCGTGTAGGAGTCAATTTTGAGTTCATAAGGAATTAATTAACCATAAAGCGGTTAAAAGGTAGAAAATTACAAAAAAAAATGCGCATCTTTGTTCTTCGCCTTAGGCGATTCTAGTTAAAATGTGTAATTCGTGTTAAGGGTTTATGTAGAAAATTAATGGGCGGGTGATTTTATTTCTTTCAATTTTGTTTAGAGTGGTTTTAATTTAAATGTGGATAGGTGAAGAAAAGGAAGGAAAATGGCTAAATTTGCAAAGCCATTTAGCCCAAAGGGTCATCCCTGCCCGGTCCAGGTAAGGCATCTCTGGAAACATCCAGACGACGCCGTTTCTGTCACGCCTAATCTGGGCCGTTGATCTCTCTTGATCCAACGGTCCAGATCACCGCATCACAACCCGTTACCCGACCCCAAACCGTTCTTCATTGATCGATCCGGTCCCAAGATTCCCAAACGACATCGTTTTTGATAAGTGACTTGATCCTAGCCGTTGATCTTGGTTGATCGAACGGTCAAAATCGATTACCCTTACCCACTATATATTCCCCAGATACACGCCCCCACTAAGGACCCCCCCTTCGTCTCCCTCAAGAGACCAATTTAGAGCCTCACCCATATCCGCCTTCGACCGCCGGCCGGAAATCGCCTCCGGCGGCGGCCGGTGTCCAATCCTTCCCATCTTTACACCACAACATCTCCTTGACCTCCCCGTTCCAAATCCCTACTCCACCGATCTCGAATAATCCCCGAGTTCTTCGAATATCAGATCGTAGAACTGGCCCAAAACATGACCTTGTTCATTTGACCCTAAATGAACACCACACCACCCATGGACCTCCCCCGGCACTCAAAGGTCCCTATTTTCCCTCGAATCACCCTGAGACTCCTCAAAAATTAATCTGACCATATGAACCCTAGCGCCGCCGCTAAAACCCTTGATGGCGGCGCCAACCCTAAATCCATCCAAAACAACACCAATCGTCCACCTGACCTCCCTCGTCCCTAAACTGCCGCTAGTTTCCCTCGAATGTCATTGGAAATTATCAAACAAAGGTTTTTCGAGTAATGGTCCGAAGCAGTCTCAAAAGACTGAGGTCAAAATAGACCTTAGTTGCATGCTCTCATTCGAGAACACTCAATTAAGGTCTGTGTTGGCCTCTGGTCCACAAGACATCAGAAGTTCGAACCTAGGCCCCGCTTGATTGATAAGTTTCACCTTTTCTTTTAAATTATTTTTTTTCTTTTATTTGTGCGCTGAATCCATCCTCTACTCATTTCTTATTTTGCTGGTTTAAATGCTTCGGTGTTTGCTCGGTTTCTCCTTTATTTTCCTGAATGATCCGAATAAATCAATACATATCATGCCTTGTATAAAACTGTGATTGCACCTGTAACTGTTGGTATTATCAGTTAGGCCCAAAGGTTGTCAGTTAGTGTATTGTTTTTTGTTCAGTTTTCGATTCAGTTAAATCATGATGTATATGGTTTCAGTTGATCCTGGCTATTCATTACATTAATTGATTCCCTGCTCGTTCGTTTGTGTTTAAGCTAATTAGGATCTGCACTGAATTCTGAATTTTTGATCCCTATTAAGGATACTCAATTTGATCTGAGCCCCTAGCAAGAATTACTGACTGACTTGGAGTAGGGAATTGTTTATAGCTTCAGAATGATGGTTGATTTAGGGTAGGACAGTAATTCTAGGCAACTCAGGGGATAGTTTGGTAATTGAAAATTTGCAGAATAGGTTAAATTTGAGTGCCTGTCCACTAAGTGTTTAGATAACATTAAACTAATGCATTGTTTAATATTTGGTTGGGCTGAGAGACATGATAAAATGTTTGTAATGATAAAAAGGGGGTTGGAAAATCATAGAGAACATGGGTGTGTGATTAAAAGGTTAAAAGAGGTGAACATGGGAAGGAATGAACAAGCTGGAAAAGTGAACTTTTGGAGTTTTAAAAGAGTTCTGTTTTGTCTATAAAGACAGAAGAAAAACAGAACTAAAGGGGGGGGGGGGGAACAGAGCTCTTGATACTCTTTTTGATATTCTAAAACAGTGATTCGAACAAAACAGAGGATAGGGATTCATTGTTTAGAAATTGGAGAGTCTGCGAGTTTAAATGAAAACATTGAGAGTAAGAGAGGGATATAGAGAAAACTGCAGTTGATTTATTCTTAAATTCTCTGCGGATTTGAGTTTTATTTTTCTGGGATTTCAACATATTCCCTAGGCTACCTGTTACTGTTTCATTAGTGGCTTGAGTGATTGCTAGGATTTGTTGCTGCCGTACTTGCTGTTGTTTGCTATTGCACTGCCCACTGATCTCTTTTCTTCCATTTTTCTTTGCTTTCGAATTCCAGGTACACATTTCTGAATCCATTCTAATGAAAAATGTGAATCGAAGCTCACATAAAGATATTCACCAGCCCTGTACACTAGAATATTTCTGTTGTTTTAATTTATAGTTTGTTTGTTTAACTTTTGTTTTGATATTACACAGGCAGTGAATTGATATAGTTGTTATTTTAGCCCAATATAATAGTGATATAAATTGTATACACTGGACGTTGGGTTGTTATCTCTTTGGATTCATTGAGTTATATTAGAAGTTTTAGTGATAATTAGTTCTCTGTCAGTTAGCTTTGAATATTAATTGGATTAATTTCATATTAGGTTAGTAAATTAAGTCACTATTTCTAGATGGTTTTCTGTTAGATATCCAGCTTGAAGTCGTTCTATTCATATTTAGTTTAGGAGTCCACATTAATAAAGTCCATTAATTTGGTAGAATCAGCAGGTTCAACATATTTTGAGTGCGAGTAAATATAATAAGGTCAAGAACATTAATCCAACAGTCTTGAAACATGCTAGTTGAGTTCACGTTAAAGTTTAATAAACTTTCGAATAATTATTAGTAATTAAGGTAAGCTTTAGTTTCCAATAGTTTGCAATTAGTTAATTCCAATGGTTTATTCTTCTAAAGATGTGGGTTCAAGTTAGTTATAAGATAGTTAGTTCTCTTTAAAAATATTACCTGTCAATTCTATATTTTATTTATAGTTTCAATTTTAGTAGATGTTCTCTTCATTAACAATGGTCTTAAGTTGGTAACTAATGAATGCATTTTTTAACATATAGTTAATTAAGACTTTTCTACTTTTTTTTTTATTTTAGAGACCAACTTAAACGGAGAAAAATGTAGTCATTATAGGATTACCTTTTAAAATAAATGAGACGAGCCCCGCTAAATAACGTATAAATCATGGTGTCCTCGTAAATGTATATTCAAGTAATTAGAATTTGGGACGAGCCGTTTAGCTAATTTCACGGCCCTTCACAAAGTAGTAATACGTTAGTCATTTTAGGTGTGGTTTTAATCATTTTATTTTTTTATACGAGTGTGCATTTCATGCAACTCAAATCCAAATCCAACAACGTTGAATAAGAATGTGTCGAGGATCCGGGTGCATTTCATGTGACGTGATCCGAAAACATGTTCTTAGACAATGTTCATTTTTAAGCTCTAATAATTGATAGGAAGCGATAAATACATTAAAATTGCACTGTAAGATAATATGTTGTAAATCAGGTTAATAAGCCAAAAATATGACAGTTAAGCGACCGTGCTAGAACCATGGAATTCGGGAATGCCTAACACCTTCTCCCGAGTTAACAGAATTCCTTATTCCGGATTTCTGGTACGCAGATTGTTTAATAGAGTCATTCTTTTCCTCGATTCGGGATTCAACCGGTGACTTGGGACACCATAAATCTCCCGAGTGGCGACTCTGATTTAATTAAATAAGTCTCGTTTCGATTGTCCTTTAATTAGAAAAACTCCCTTGCGCCAACGCGGGTTAGCGAAAAAAGGAGGTGTGACACCATATAGGGACAATTTCACATTTTTGCAACTATTAAATAACAGATAAACAAGCGCAAATCACATCGACGTGATGGTCCGCTTCAACAGGAATGTAAATTGTGCACTGCCGAGGATCGAGCGGCACGAACCATAGATGCATCTATTTTCACCAAGGCATTCAGCCCGTTCCATAAATAAATACATATCTTGCACGTGAATCATCCATGCAACGCAGGCACACATACAATACATGCTCAAGTAGGAAATTAAGAGCTCATCGAGGATAATCCTCCAAATAAATAATTTCTCTTTTTAACATTTCAGGGAAATTACTATTAAATATTTTTTAAAATTCCTTTACCAATTTAAGGTGTTCTAAAGAATTGAAACTATCAATGAGTTTACAATAATCCAAGTAAAACATGTTTTTGAGTCCTAGACTACCCGGACAATAGCATAATAGTAGCTACGCACGGAATCTCGTCACCTCGTACGTGCGTAGCTCCCACAAATAGGAGCACATAACCATTTTATTCACCTATGGGGTAATTTTCACCTCACAAAATTAGAAAGGAGACTCACCTTGTTTCGAAGACCCATAACCGGCATTCTACATTCCTCCGAAGGCTTGAACCGACGTACAATACTCCCAAAACTAACCAATGATTAAGTCAATCCATTAATATATGCTAAGGTATTCATTATAATCTAATTTATAATAATTTTCAACCCCGAATGAAAAGTTGACCAAAACGCCCACGTGCCCGAAAATCCAAATTTTTTCGAAGATAAAGTTTATCCATGACATTAGGAACTCAAATATATAATTTTCTTTTAATTTCATGCTCAAATTCGTGGTAAAAATCTAATAACAAAATATTTCTAGGTCTCCATACATAGTTGATGTATATACTCAAAACCAGAAGAGATCACTTACCTCATGCTTGGTGATGAAAATGGCTCTCCAAAGTTGCTCCAAAGTTGGCTCCCATGGAAGAAATAAAGTGAAAAATGAGCCAAGTCCGATTTTAAAGAGATCTCTCTTCCTCCAGCAGTTTTTGCTTTTGTGGTTCCGCTTCTGCGCAAAATTTCCGCTTTTGTGAAAAAATTCCCGCTTCTACGGTTGATTTCCACTTTTGCGGGTTTGACAGTACCAACACTTTTCTTGGCATAGAAACGACCATAACTTCCTCATACGATGTCCAAATTCGACGATTCTTTTTGTTATGGCTCCGAAATTATGATACAGATCTAATGATTCAATAAAAAAATGTAATTCAGAGCTTATTTGCTTAATATTTTACGTCTTTATGTCCAAATAAATAGTGTTGAAACATCAAATAAGGGCGCAACACAACCCAAAATACAGCCGAGGCCCCCGGGATCCCGACCAATAACACCAACCAGTCCCAAAACACATTACAGACTTGCTCGAGGTCTCAAATCACATCAAGCAACGCTAAAATCGTGAATTAACCTCCAATCCATGTTTATAAACTTTAGAACTTCCAACTTCTACTCTCGATGCTTAAACCTATCAAAAATACGTCCGATTGACCTCAAATTTTGCACACAAGTCATATTTGACATTACGGACCTACTACAGCTTTCAGAATAGGATTTCAACCCCAATATAAAAAATTCCACTTTCGATCAAACTTCTCCAAACCCTTTAAATTTCTATCATTAGCCAAAACGGCTTCAAAATGACCTACGGACCTCCGAATTCACTTTCAATCGCTCTCCCAACTACAGAATCACTATACGGAGCTACTCCCTGTCTCGAAATCCCAAATGGACATTAATAATACTGAAATGCACTTTGAGCCAAACTGATGCAATTTCTTCTAAAATGCTAACCTCCACAATAGGCGCCAAAATGCTCCCGGATCATCCAAAATCTGATCCGGGCATACGCCCAAGTCCGAAATTATCATACGAACATGTTGGAACCTTCGGATCCCAATTTTGAGGTCATTTACTCAAAATTTCAATCCTTGTTCATTTCTTCAACTTTAAGCTTTCAAAATGAGAATTTTCCTTCCAATTCCACTATGAACTTACCGAAATTCAATTCCGACCACGCGTACAAGTCTATATACCAAAAATGAAGCTGCTCATGGCCTTAGACTGTTGAATGATGCATTAGAGCTCAAAACGACCGATTAGGTCGTTACATTTTATCCCACTTAAACATACGTTCGTCCTCGGAACGTGCTGAGAACTATACCGAAGTAGTCTAAAATCACTGTTTAGCACCTTATACACCTTTCCGTGCTACCACAACTTAGCTGAGCACATTAGCTCGATAAATTCTGAAGTAGCTGAGCACATTAGCTCGATAAATTCTGAAGATACTCCCCTTTATTTAGGCAACTAAGCCTTAGAGCCCAATTCTAACATCCAGAATTCTATGTTAGGCATGTTTTCATAATAGGATCACCAAATCATTCACCACATGTTGTACCCAACATGACTGCATAACTTACTCATAGGACCACAATAACATTTTCTGATCAACTTAGCCCAAATTCAACGAATCAGATGCTCTCATTGCACCTCATGACCTACATAGGCCTTGCTCTAACCTTTATAACACTAACACGACAGAAGAGATGTGCCAAAAGTAACTAACTGCCCAATCAACAAATCATTGAGTCTATACCTCCGACAAGAATCATTACCACATTCTGAACCAAATCATGATCTTTGCTCCTTAATATAATTTGTATAATTAGATTGCACTGATCCTAAGTCCGATAATCTCGTCTCACACAGTATGAACTGCTCCGGCAATAAGCCATCTCGGACACAATCAAGAGTCCCATATGATGCCACAATGTGCCAATAGGCTACCGATTACGATATGATACAAGAGGAAAACGAACTCTAAAATTGAGATCTAATTACCCCTCCCACGAATCATACATGCCACACGGGCTAACAACTTATACGAGTTTTCCTCGGAAAATGGGAAACAGAACACATAAAAGAAACTAGGGGAAACTGTACTGAACATCACAATGTTGCAGCGCGTAACTCAATCCAAACAGCATAACCATGGCGGCGTGGCACCCGATCCACACAATGTAACCATGGCGGTGTACCACCCGATCCACACGTGGAACTCACATAAGGAGATACACATCGAGCTAAATCGCTCACCATATGAAAATACCGAATATCGGTCATAAACATGCTGAGGTGCATCATACCATCTGTGAGGGAATATATAGCGCTATAGGTTACAAAACTCAAGCACAACTGAGGTGTGATACATGATCTGAATCTCAAGAGACATCCTACTCATATAACATTACCGCTATGCGAAACCTCATTACATAAGAAATTTACCAAGCTGTTTCACTACTCATACGGCGCAATACATCATTATATGGAATAACTGATGATAGAATAACACCCCGACTGTTCCCCCATTGGGAACACTCGCTAAAACGAATACAAAACTGGCCTAATATAAAGCCCTGTTCACATATAAATCAATCCACTGATCTCAAGCCGATTTTTGATTTGCACCAACTTAGATAATAACCTTTAACTCATTCTTCCTTATAACATATAAGAACAACCATTATAACCGAAGCAACATCCTTCATTCATATCCCAATAAACAAAGTGCCCTCCAGGCCTAAATTCTGAAAGCGATGATATTATCAAAATCCTCATACTTGGTTCAATCAAGGTGATTACATGCTACACTTATACAATTTTCATGTGGACACACTCCCAAAACCTTCCAAATTAATTAACGGGTCTACACATCCAAACCACCGGCTGCACCAATGCTGAAAAGCGCTCAAGAATTCTTAACCGGGATGCAAAGCCTTTCTCACAAAACACCGATCTCAGGTGATAATGATGACAACACCAACTCACTCAAAATACTGAAAATCTCTTCCTGCTCATCCAAGCTCGTGACATCATAGTCATTACCAAGATGTAACCTTGATCCTCACTCAAATTCCATACCTCTCACTACACCAAACGTGCCGATATATGATAGACACAATTTCCATCACAATCCTGGAACCACTGATAAACTAACACTTCATCATATAAAACTTTTCATTTAACTCACTTCAGGAGAACTATAGCGACATACAGGCGAATTCTCATCACCATCGAGTATACCAATCTTTAAGCAGTGTTCCAAGCCACCATAACCCTTCCGAGATTCACCTACTCATAACAGGCTATAACAGAAGAATTCTTTTGAATAACATCAATCACTATGGCCGAAAAGCATCACACGCACTGCCACACTTCACATGCATGACTTGATCACGCTGGATGAACTGATCACCACTACTAATATGCCAAGTTAATGATGGCTTCCTTCCACTAAATCCTTGATTGCCATAGAAATAATACTTTTTTATTTAACACATAACTCCATCTGCACTCATCCTGAGTGACCTTGAATCACGAGACCATGCTATCTCGAATCCCACGAACGATTTCATATTTCTCAATTGCTACATCACAAGCCAACCATCACGAAACATTCTAAGCCACTTCACATAAGCTGCTTTCCAAGCTTGATCCTTAATTATGCCCATAAACTCGACATTATTAGGCACCGCAATTAACCTCTTTAATTTACTAGGTCCGTTATGGAGAGCCTCCCACTCTGACTTGATCCTGAATATAATCGGCTACATAGATCTCATAACACATGAGCACTCTCTTCGTGAGGCACCCGGCGAAATCACTTCCTCTGAAACTTGCATCTATACGAGGGATAAATCCTGAACCTTTTCCTAGTTCGAATATGATCCAATAAGGTCAACCATAGCATTCTTCCAACAATTCATTTGTTCGAATTACCACTTATGGTATTTTATTATAGCTGAAATAACCCATAAATATGCTAATAACCAGATATCACGCAACTAGTAAACTATACAGCCCAATCCTAAGCGGTGGGACTCTCCCACTTAGGTTGAAGCCATCATTTCATAATTATAGAGTGCACCCTACTGATCTCCTTGTCGAACAACCAATAAAAGTCCTCGCAGAAGCTTCGCCAACCATGCGACTGCTAACCTGCTCACGGGGAATAACCTACCTAGAGGAATTACCAACACACATCTTCCCACGCCACTGCACGGGGTACATTCACTATGATACCAATATCCTATATTTCATATCATGCCCGTAGGCTTCAATCACAAATCCTTAGAATCCCCAATTAGATCCAAACTCTCCTTAAAGCGCGTAGTCTTCTTACTACCAAGCCCGTATGCAACCCCAGCCACTCTCCCACTTTGGCGAAACTTGTCTCTTTAATCGGTCACTCGACCTTGCTTCTCATACTTGGCTTATTAGAAATTTTTAAATGCCGCATGACGCCTCCCATATGTCCTTCCTCATACTTTGCTGCTCAATTGTTGCCTCAAATAAAACCTATCTTCGTGGCACTTGAACCCTTTATAGCTGCTAATCTTTAAACCTTTTAGAAGGTCATCTTTATCGATCCGTCAACATAAAAAATTCTAATTCGATCTTGAACCATCGCACCATGCGACAGTTGACAGTCATATCTCCAATATTATTTCATATTATCCTTCCATAATGGCGAATTGTAGCTGATTATAACATCAACGAACTTGGTACGTTCCAATAGGACCACGACACCCAATCATAGAAGAAAGCTCCACCACACTTGCAATTACCAAGTCTCATTACTTTCACTAGCCCACATCTGGCCATTTTTAATCCGGCTGCCTTTTTCCTCTACTAGAAATAAAATACTGAATCCCTTAATTACACACTGAGTAAACCTCCCTTTAATTCATCCACTGCCCCGACACGTGGGGAAACATCCTACCATCACAATAACACTGCAAAAATAATCGCTCATAAGCATCATGGCAACCTGTGCCTAGCCTCAATGCTCTTAGATGTCCTATTACAGAGCTGAACAATAGAATATCCTCCCATGAAGCGACTATAATAGTACAATCAACTATACCGAGAAAATTATCCCGCACCACCTTTGTAGTGCCATTTCAATTATTCAAATTCTCGATTTCTAGCAAGCGCACACATCGCGTAAGACTGAGTAGGAAGGAATCAAAGACATAAGCCTCAAAGAAATCGAACCACACAATAAGGAAATCAAGAAGGAAGGTACTCCTAACAGCCCTGTAGCTTCCCGGGGATAAGTACAAACATCTTTGTACCGATCCGCAAGACTCTACTAGACTTGCCCACGACTCCTAAGACCGACGGGAACCTAGTGCTCTAATACCATGTTGCCATGACCCAGAATCCACTAAGGGTCGTGATGGCGCCGGACACCGCTGTTAGGCAAGCCAATTAAATTACTGATTTAAAATCCTCTTTTAAAATACATCAAATTCCATAAATTTCCTTCCATTTTCATAAATAAGAGGTTTTTGCCTCAATTCAAATCGACGATAACAATTAAATCAAATCCTTCAAAAACCATCCCAGAAGCCAGTGTCACAAGTGCATGAGCGACTACTGGTAAGTGAAATAAAATGCAACCTCTGTCTGGAATACAGTGGACATGAAATAAATAATTAAACTACAGAAAGGAACTACACTAGCTGCGGGTCATCTCGCAAGTTGTAGCTTACTTAGTCCCAGTGTTATCCATGATTCTACGCCAGTAGGCTGCTAGAAGTGTATATGTGCCTGTGCAACAAAAATGCACTGAAATGTAGTATGAGTACGTAATCAACGTGTACTCAGTGAGTATCCCGCCTAATCCCCAAGGGGTAAATATGAGATGGCCAACTTTGACACTTACTAGAGGTCAATTATCAATATTCTTTAAGTGTGTGACTAATCATGGACTTATGTAGAAGTCCTAACTATGAAGCCAAATAAACAGGTAAACACCTTCAACAATAAATCAAGGGCTTCCAACATCTATTCTTCATTATTTTTATCGAATTATATCAAGCCATATAGGGCCAATTCCACCTTTTTGCAACTATTAAATAACAGATAAACATGCGCAAATCACACTGAGGCGACGACCTACTCCAACAGGAATGTAAACTGTGCACTGCCGAGGGTCGAGCGGCACGAACCATAGATGCATCTATTTTCACCGAGGCGTTCAGCCTGTTCCATAAATAAACACATATCTTGCTCGTGAATCATCCATGCGACATAGGCACACATAAAATACATGCTCTAGTAGGAAATTAAGAGCTCATCGAGGATAATCCTCCAAATAAATAATTTTCTCTTTTTAACATTTCAGGGAAATTACTATTAAATCTCTTTTTAAATTTCTTTACTAATTTAAGGTGATATAAAGAATTCAAACTATCAATGAGTTCACATTAATCCAAGTATAACATGCTTTTGATCCTAGACTACCCCGACAATAACATAATAGTAGCTATGCATGGACTCTCGTCACCTCGTGCGTGCGTAGCCCCCACAAATAGGAGCACATAACCATTTTTATTTACCTATGGGGTAATTTTTCCCTTACAGAATTAGAAAGGAGACTCACCTTGCTCTGAAGACCCATAACCGGCATTCTACATTCCTCCGAAGGCTAGAACCGACATACAATGCTCCCAAAACTAACCAATGATTATGTAAATCCATTAATATATGCTAAGGTATTCATTATAATCTAATTTATAATAATTTCCAACCCCGAACTAAAAGTTGACCAAACCACCCTCGAGCCCACGTGCCCGAAAATTCGAAATCGTTTGAAGATAAAGTTTACCCACGACCTTAGGAACTCAAATATATAATATTCTCTTAATTCCATACTCAAATTCGTGGTAAAAATCTAATAACAAAATATTTCTAGGTCTTCCTCTAACCCTCAAATTTCTACCCATTTTCATGCTAAAATCCATACATAGCTGATGTATATACTGAAAAATAGAAGTGATCACTTACCTCATGTTTGGTGATGAAAATGGATCTCCAAAATTGCTCCAAAGTCGGCTCCCATGGAAGAGATGAAGTGAAAAATGAGCCAAGTTCGATTTTTAAAGAAATCTCTCTAGCTCCAGCAGTTTCAGCTTTTGCGGTTCCGCTTTTGCGAAAATTTCCGCTTTTGCGGTTTTGACAGTACCATCACTTTTCTTGGCATGGAAACGAGCATAACTTCCTCATACGATGTCCAAATTCGACGATTCTTTTTTCTATAGCTCCAAAATTACGATACAGATCTAATGGTTCAATAAAAACTTAATTTGGAGCTCATATACTTAATGTGGTACCCCTTTATGTCTAATGAAACGGCGCTAAAACATCAAATAAGAGCGCAACACAACCTGAAACACACCTGAGGCCTCCTGGACCCCGACCAATAACACCAACCAGTCCCAAAATGCATTATCGACTTGCTCGAGGACTCAAATCACATCAAACAATGCTAAAATCGTGAATCAACCTCCAATCGATGCTTTATGAACTTTAGAACTTCCAACCTCTACACTCGACGCATAAACCTATCAAATCATGTCCGATTGACATCAAATTTTGCAGACAAGTCATATTTGACACTACGGACCTACTACAACTTTCGGAATCAGATTCTGACCCCAATATCAAAAAGTCCACTTTCGATCAAATTTCTCCAAAACCTTCAAATTTCTATCTTTAGCCAAAACAACTTCAAAATGACCTACGGATCTCCGAATTTACTTCCGATCACGCTCCCAACTCCAGAATCACCATACAGAGCTACTCCTAGTCTCGGAATCCCAAACGAACATCAATAAAACTGAAATGCACTTTAAGCCAAATTGATGCAATTTCTTCTAAAATGCTAACTTCCACAATAGGCGCCAAAACGCTCCCAGGTCATCCAAAACCCGATTCGGGCATACGACCAAGTCCGAAATCATCATACGAATGTGTTGGAACCGTTGGATCCCAATTTCGAGGTTATTTACTCAAAATTCCAATCCTAATTTATTTCTTCTAACTTTAAGCTTTCAAAATGAGAATTTTCTTTCCAATTCCACAATGAACTTACCGAAATTCAATTCCGACCATGCGTACAAGTCTTATATACGTAAAATAAAGCTGCTCATGGCCTCATACTATTGAACGACGCATTAGAGCTCAAAATGACCGATTGGGCTGTTAGATTTCTCGATTCAAATTCTTAACAGTATTATTAAAAACATAAATAAATATAGAATTTAAAATAAACAAATACACCACTTGAATCTCCATATAGCTAGACTAATATTATTGTTGAAAAGAGTAGCAGCAGCAATACTTGTACATGGGTTGTTGGAGTTGTACATATTAATTTGGAGTTAGTTAGTTTTACATATACAGTTATTTGAGTAGTTAAACTAATTAATTTGTATTATGTGAGTAGGTAGTATAAATATGGACAGACACACATGTGTATATTGAGGCTTTTATTTTTCCGAATAACCAAAATAGAGAATTCTCTCTTTCTTCTCTCCCTTCCTCTGCACCCGTCTTCTTGGATCAATTCAGTTCAAAATATTTCCTTTCAATATGGTATCAAAGCCATAAATTCATGGCATTTTAGAGCTGAATTTTTGTGGAATTGGTGACTATTGTTGAAGAATCAATTCTGTTTTGTTGAAGATTTGAGAGAATTGACGCATTGATCCAGATTAGCCCTAGAATTTCATGATCATTGTGCGAGAGGCTGCTTTGCCCTAAAATCCAGTAAATTTTATAATCGGAGGCCTTCGATCATTCCTAATTTCACATTAAGGTGATTTTTGATTTCAAATTTCCGAGAAATTAAATGTAAAAATGTCGGAATCAGGAGAAACTGAGACGAGCAATGGAGAGAAGTTAATAGATATTCGTCGTAGGCATCCTCTTTACCTGCATCCATCGGATAGTCCAGGTAGTGTTTTGGTTCATATTAATTAACAGGAATTGAATATTATACCTCATGGAGCAATTCTATGAAGGTTGAGTTATTGGCGAAGAACAAATTAGGGTTTATAGATGGAACTTGATGCAAATAACATTATAAAGGCAACTTAGAACATGAGTGGGAATGGTGTAATGCTTTCGTTCTGTCATGGACCACCAATTCTGTATCAAACAAGTGAGCAAATAAAATGATGTATTCAACTAATGCTACCAGTGTTTGGATGAACCTTAAGGAACGATTTGACAAGAAAAACTTGACTAGAATCTATCCATTGCTCCGTGAAATCTACACCATAAATCAGGGAATAGTATCAATATCGGAGTATTACTCAAAACTGAATAGTGTTTGGGATGAATAGTGGTCCATCGTACCTTTGCCATATCACTGTGCAAAGCATAAAGAGTATGGAGAACATATGGAACAACAAAGACATGTATAGTTTTTAATGGGATTAAACGAAACATATGCCCAAGCTAGGAGTCAAATGTTGCTAACAATCCATGTTCTAACCCTCAATTAAGACTACAATATGATAATGCAGGATGAAAGTCAAATGGTTTAGTCCACTATGATATCACAACTTACACCAACACTACAACAAATAAACTTGAACGATCCTACAACTATAGCTGCCATACAAAGCAACAGGTTCAAAAGAAATAATGGACTTTACTGTGATTATTGTAATATAATAGGACACGGGAGAGACAACTGCTACAAGTTGGTGGGATATCCATCCAATCAGAAATTAAACAAAAGGAGAACATATGATAGACCACAAAGTTCAGGAGATAACAGAGGGCGTTCAACTAATATTGTTAGTCATGGACATTCAGCTAACAATGCCAGTTATGTTGAATAACCAGAAGCAAGTGGATCATCAGGGATTAGCAGCATGCCAATGTTCACCTCAGAGCAATATAATCATATTTTGAAATTAATCAACCATGAACCATCAGTTACAGAAGCCGAGTTACCATGGCAGGTATAAAAGAATTCCTTGACACTTGTTTTCTTGCAGGTTCTGAACCCAACTCCTGGATAATTGACACAGCGACCTCAACCATATGGCTTCTACCCTGGATTTTTTAACTCAATCTACTCCTGTGTTTTCCAATACCAGCAAAGACCATCTACCAAATGGAAATATTACATCAGTAACACATACAAGGTCAATAACTCTTTCTGATGATCTTGAATTGTGTAATATGATTTATGTTCCAAATTTCAAATATAACTTGTTATCATTATCCAAACATACCAAAGAGCTGAGATGTTGTGCATTATTCTTCCTAAATTTTGCAATTTTCAGGACCTTTGCACTGGCAAGGTGAGAGGGATTGGTAAGGAGAAGGATGTCCTCTACATACTTCAATTTGCCAATAATCCATCACCTATCAAAGCACTTGAGCAATCATCAGCCATAACATTCAATACAACAACACCTACTACAAATTCATGTCTTGTTGCCTCTCCTATTTTAGTTCCTATTGCTTCTCATGTTTCTGTTTCAGTTCCAGCCCCTACTCCAGCATCTTCTTACTCTCCAACAAAACATTCAAATCAATGCTCTATATGGCACCAATGACTTGGCCATGCTCAATAGCAGTCCTACAAAAAATTCAATTCCTAAAAGACCATGAGTTGAATAAAGAGCAATTTTCTTGCACTATATGTCCTTTAGCAAGGCAAACTAAGCTCCCATTTCCTACTAGTCATGATAAAAATGTAACCCCTTTTGAACTTGTACATATGTATGTGTGGGATCCATTGTCACGCCCTATATTTTTGTACGTGAAAGTATATCGTAAGTTAATTAATGTAAGCTCAGAAATGAGATTTTCTTTGAAAGTATATAAAGTCATTTAATGTTGTTACACCCCGCACTTGAGACATCGCTGCCGTTGTAGGATTATGTAATGTAAACTCAAAAATGACAAAATCCTTCTACAAGGTTATGAAAGGATTATTGAAGTCTTAAGTAAGTTAAGATGAATATGAGACTTGTTAATCATGATTTAAATGAGTTTAAATTTATTATATAACTATATATTATGTTTGAATATGAAATATAAAGTTTGGAAAAAAGCAGATTTAAGTGCAGAAAAACTGACTAGGGATTTACCTTGTAATGAAGCGTTTTGAGCAATACATTCTCTGTGTTATATGAAGATTTTAGGGCCATATTATATACCAAAATGAAGGTCTTAGAACCTAGTTTCAAATGGTACAAACCATTTATTCACACAACATTGGGGTAGACAAATATAAATTTATAAAGTAGGGTCGCCAAGTCACATCGCCGAACTTAGGAGAAACTGTCAGTTTTATAGACCAGGTTGACGCAGTTTTCTCCCAATCTATTGACATTTACATGGAGATATCTATATGGAATTAAATCCCTTTATGTATAGTTTCTAATGCTTCAAACCTTTTGTCAATAAAATTTCAGATTAGAGAGATACAAGCGTCCGAAGTTGCATTACTCAAGCTGCCAAGCAGGCAGCTTACCCACCTGCTTGGAGAATTGAGGCGGTGGGCTTATAAGTTATTTTCTCCCTTTTATATCTAGTAATTATACATAGAAAACATACGCTAAAAATTCTCAATTCTCTATAAGAGATTTTCAAATATCCCAAGAACCACGCTAAGGGGAAATCAACCAAATCATCGGCGGGTGTTAAAGACTAGAAGAGAATGCTCCTATAGTGTTGTGGCGTGATTGAGGGTTGTTGTAAGCTGAACCTACCGAGGATTTCAAGTTGTATCTATGACCTAAGGTATGTAAATCATGTTCTTGGTTGTGCCTAAGGTTAATCATGTGTTGGTTGACCTGTTTGAGTGAAAACTTACAAGATAATAATTGATATGGCATAAGGAATCATTATATTTTCTTTGTGGGATGTGTTGAGGCTATATATATGGGTTTTTCCGGCTGGAAATTGTTACAAACAGTTTTATTATTATGTTGTGGCTGATGTTGTTAAGCTTATATATGTGCTAATTCAGTGGATTGAAGAAGATAACATGAAAAATAAAGATGTTGAAGGTAAAGGTTAAGGTGCTAGGCATGTGGACTATATTTGAAGATAATGCTTATGATGTTTCGTGTTAAAAATGATATGGTAAATATAAGTATGATGTTTTATATGTTGTATGAAGATTCATGGAAAAGTTATTGGATTCAAAACATATTTCGTTAATCGTAAATCGTGCTTGTCGCTCAAAATGGTTGTTGAGATAATCGAAGAGCTTATTGTGAATTATATTGTTGTTGTTTGGTGACTTTTGGTAACATATGGGATGTAGTACAAATTGGGGTAGAATATGTATTTCTAAATATAAGAGTTACAACGCTTATATGATGACGACGAAGTCGGTTTACTCATTGTAGATGCAAGAAGATCATATTGAGCTTGCTTGATGAATGGATGGAAGATTCCAATGGTACACTAAGGCTATACCTTCTTCCTCTTGGCATGATCCATACAATACAAATAAAATGAGCAAATGCATAATTTCCATAAATAACTCTATTCATAGAATTGCTAGAGATGCTTATGTTCTTGATTCCCGAAGTGTCATATTATTCTATCATTTGTTCATGGTCTCAGAAAATATGTAAGTTGATAAAGTTTATTTCATGATATTAATCAAAGACAAAATGGTCTTATGACACGCCAAAAGATTTTATTAATGTACTTTTCATGCATTGCATTCATTTTACATTGACACATAACCACATGGTGTTATATACGCGTATATAAATATATATATATATATATATGTATATGGGATATGAAAAAAAGGTTACAGCATTATATACGTACCACCACCTGATCTGCTGGTATACGTTGATGATTTGCTCACGGTGGCCGAGATGATATGATAGGATGCCCTTAGAGGCGTGATCATGTTATGAACGCATATACCCATGCATGTTATGACATTATAATATTAAATATTTCACAGAGTTATTCAGATATACATGTTGAGTCTTTTACTCCATGTTTCTCTCATGTCTACTAGTTACTGATTTTCATTCCTTACATATTTTTTACATTATTTGTACTGACGTTCTTTTTGTACGGGGACGCTGCATTTCAACCCGCAGGTCCTGATAGACAGGTTGAGAGTCCTCCAAGTAGGATATTAGCTCAGCAAAAGGTGTTGGCGCGTCCATTTGCTCCGGGGTTGCTTTTTTGGTCAGTATGATTAGTACATGTATTTATTGGTATGGCGGGACCCTTATCGGACCTTTATGATATTATATATTCTTAGCGGCTTATAGAAAGATATCATGTATGTGGATACTTGTATTGCCTTGTCGGCCTATGTTTCAAATATATAAAGAATCATGCTGGCCATATAGGTCTGCACTTCATATGTATAAGTTTGTATTCCCTCATGTTTTACTACGGTTGATTTACCTATGATAGAATGATATAAAAGATACATTATGTTGGTAATCGATTGAGTAAGGTACTGGGTGACCATCCCAGCCCATCGATTTAGGTTGTGACATCCATATAGACAATGCACTTACAATGGATATAGATACTTTATTGTAGACGATTATTCTTGGCTGACTTGGATCTACTTGATGAGAATGACAAGCGATGTATTTTTGTTAATCAAGTCTTTTATTGCACTTTCTAAGCTCAGTTTTCTGCTTCTATCAATACTATTAGGTTTAATAATGCTATTGAATTTTTTAATGCTCAATGTACAACTTTTTTCACTTCTCTTGGGATTGACCATCAAAGTTCTGGTGTGCACACTCCACAACAAAATAGAGTGGTTGAACGAAAGCATAGACATCTACTTGAAATGGCTAGAGCCCTTAGGTTTCAAGCCCATGTCCCCTTGAAATTCTACGGAATATGTGTTCTTACAGCTGCCTTCATCATTAACAAATTGCCGTTTTTAGTTCTTTCAGGGAAATCTCCTTACGAACTATTTCATTGTCAACCACGTTTACTTACTCACCTTAAAGTGTTTGGTTGTCTATGTTATGCAACCACACCTTGCTTCACACACAAGTTCTCTTCTAAAGCCATTCCCGCCATCTTCATAGGTTACTCAGAGACTCAAAAAAGGTATAAACTATACAACATTTCATCAGGAACCTTTTTTTGTCAACAGAGATGTCTCTTTTAGAGAAAACCATATTTCATTTTAGACATCCCA
Organism: Nicotiana noctiflora; assembly: GCA_032618575.1. Classification (NCBI taxonomy): domain Eukaryota; kingdom Viridiplantae; phylum Streptophyta; class Magnoliopsida; order Solanales; family Solanaceae; genus Nicotiana; species Nicotiana noctiflora. Next base: position 34,853 of record JASVEL010008407.1, on the reverse strand, counting down.
AGTCCACATTTCTATAGTCACATTTTCCTAACTCAACTCTTACCTTTCCTAGTCGAGCTTCTATTCCTTCTTATGATGATACATTTCCTCCCAGGGATGATGTACCATCATAGTCACCTCTAACTTATGTTCTAACTCTAGAACCCCTCACTGTACAACCTGAATCCTCTAGTCCACAACCTACTGCATCTCATGTTATGCAACCTAACCTTACTGCCTCACTACCTTCTCCCATTGAGCCACAACCCACTCACATTTCAGATGTCACATCTAATCATCCTTTTGGTTAACCGATTATATACATCAAGTCAAGTCTACTTCTACTTCTTATCCTATTTCTTCCTCCATGAACTACTCTTTTTTATCATCTTCTTATCAAGCCTGTCTCACTTCTTATTCTTCTATTGTTGAACCTAAAACCTTTGAACAAGCTACTAAAGATAACAACTGGGTACATGCTATGGAGCTTGAGGTTCAAGCCATCATTGACAATAACACCTGGGAGTTGGTAGATTTACCTGCAGGAAAGACTCCAATTATTTGCAAATGGGTTTATAAGGTGAAGTACAAGGCTGACGGAAGTGTGGAAAGATATAAATCTCGATTAGTTGCCAAAGGGTTCACTCAACAAGAGGGTTTGGATTACCATGAGACCTTCTCACCTGTGGTAAATATGGTCACAGTCAGGAGTATTGTTGTTCTAGCTGCTCAACATGTTTGGCCTTTACTTCAGATGGATATGTACAATACTTTCCTACAGGGCGACCTTTCGGAAAGTTTAAATGGTGGGATAATAGAATGTGTATACTAATCAAATCCCTCTATGGCTTAAAACAGGCTAACAAATAATAGAATTTAAAGCTCACTCAGCTCTCACAGAGTCTGGTTTCAACCAAAGCAAATTGGATCATTCATTATTCACTAAGAAAACTGGGAGTGCCATAGTGATTATATTGGTTTATGTTTGACAATCTTTTGATCACAGAAAATGATAAGTTCTTAATTCAAGTTGGCAAATATATATTGAATCACATTTTCAAGATAAAGGATTCGGGAGAGCTAAAGCTTTTCCTTGGTATTGAATTTGTAAGATCACACAAGGGAATCCTAATGAACCAAAGAAAGTATACATTAGAGCTTGTGTCAGAATGTGGTCTAGGAGGAGTAAAACCAAGCATTTACTCTTTGGATCAGAACATGAAAGTTATTAATGTGTAATATGACAAGCTTTTTAGTATGCAAGGACAGGATACAAAACCTGAAGACATCAGAGTATATCAGAGACTTATAGGGAGACTCCTGTATTTGGCAATCACAAGGCTAGATATTTCATATGCAGTCCAAGTTCTTAGTCAATTTATGAATGCACCAAAACATTCCCATTATGATGCATCATTGAGAGAAATGAAATACATCAAGAATTGTCGAGGACAATATTTGTTGATGAGTAGAAAACAGAGTAGGAAGGTGTGTGAGCACGTGATTTTTGCCCTATAAGAGAAATACTCCCAAATATTCAAAATAAAATAATTTTAGTTTTCTTGCAATTGTTGTGAATTTTGTGTTATTTTTCTTGTATTATTTACATTTTTATCTGTGCATATTTGCTTGTTTAAATAAATAAAATATACAAAAAATATGTTGCATATGTATATAAAATTCAAGTTTACAATTAAGTTTATTTTACAGAAATGAAAAGTCATAAAAAATATGTAATTTTGCATTTTTTAAGCATTTAATGTCCAAATCGTGCAATTTTATTTTTATTAATATTTAATTTTGTGTGATAATTATTATTATGAGTTAATTAGTATTTTAAGATAATTTTTAGTTTTTATAAATTAATCTTAGTATTTTTGGGTTTTATTAATTAGGATGTTGAATAATAGAGAAGAACAAAATAGAAAAAATTTGGATTGGGCCATCTTGCAAATTAAGTTACAAGCCCAATCCAAAGCACCCTTACCCAACCCAAAACCCCTTGGCCCAAAAAGAAAATTTCAGATTTTTAGCCAAAAATAATTATAATCACATAACATAAAGTAGTGGGGGCAAGGAAATAAAGGAAGAAAACATGGAGAGGAAAACATGGATTAATGGGTTTTCTTTAAATTAAAAAATATATTCTTTTTAATAAAAAGATCTGAAAATTTTCGAAATTCTTGCCTATAAATAGAAGAGAAGATTTATGAAAAAGAGGTAGAGAAAAAAGAGAGAAAAAATCGGAAGAGAAGAAAAAATAAAAAAAATTCCCTGCTGTAGTATACACTCGATATACACTCTGGATACAGATGTATACACGGAAAAAATGCAATTTTTGAGAGTTTCTTTTGAGAAGTGAAAAGAGTTCAAAGCTAGAAAACCAAAACAAAGAGAAAATCTAGAATATATTTTTCTTTTCTATTTTTTACTGGTTTTCTTTTTGTTTTTCTCCGTATTGCTGGGATTTTCGGGATTGAGGTGTTGAAGCTACTGCTGGTTGTTACTGTTGTTGTTGCTGTATTTTCACCGCCCCGTTGATTTGCCATTTTCCCATTCCTTTCAAAACCAGGTACACATTCTAAAAACCATGTGTTGATGTAAGCTCGAATTGGAAGTTGAAGTTTTGAAATGAAATAGAAAAGCAAGTTGTTGATTAATATTTGTTGTTATTTTCTATTTTATTAGTTTTTGTCAAATTGTAGTTAGCTTTATAATTTGAAGAATAAATTTGTCATTCAAGGGAACACCTTTTCTACTAATATAGAGTAGCCTTTTAAGCATGTAATTGTTTAGGACTTTTCTTTTCTTTTAGAGACAAACTAAATAGAAAAAATGTAGTCACTTTAGGATTATCCTTTTTTTTAAAATAAAAATGTTACGAGCCTAGCTAAATAGAAGAAATAAAATTGCGGGGCCCCTCAATAACAATGTTCATTTTTTTTTCTTTTCTTAAAATAACCAAACGCGGTAAATGTTTAAAATTGCATTATAGTATTGAACATTTTTTAAAAATCAGATATTTAGCCATTACAATAATTTAAGCGACCGTGCTAGAACCACGGGATCCGGGGGTGCCTAACACCTTCCCTCGGGTCAACAGAATTCCTTACTTAGAATTTCCGGTTCGCAGACTTCATTTGGAAAGTCGAAAATTTCCTCGATTTGGGATTTAAATAAATTGGTGACTTGGGACACCATAATTTATTCCAAGTGGCGACTCTGAAATAAATAAATAATCTCATTTCGAATATTGTCACTTAAATTGGAAAAACTCCCTTGTACGTTTATCCCTCGGGGTAAGCGCGCAAAAGGAGGTGTGACAGCTCTGGCGACTCTGCTGGGGACACAAACCCAGAACCACTGGTTCAGGGTTTAAGAATTCGAGCTTTGAATAATTGTTGTATTTGGCTTATTTATTATCTGATTTTATTACATGTTTATATTTGATATGCTAAATGTTGCTTTACCGCTTTGATATTTTGTGAATCGTATATAAATTGTGCCGATACCCATTTTTTCTCTTCTGAGTCTTTTGAAATATAATATCGGGCATTTGCTGGACATAGCCTGTTTTTCTCAAGATAGCTGTGGTGCTTGGCACCCGGTGAAGGATTTTGTAGTCACACATGTTTAGGCGGGGAGTATTGTCAATTAAGCCGGAAAACCATGCTACCGGTGCACTGACACTCCTCGACTCGAGTTGTCCGCTCGATTTAAAGCCAGTCTAGACACTTTTTCCAACAGGATGATGACTTAGAATAACAAAACCTTATGCCGGATCCCCGATAGGAACGTATATTTGCATCATGTGCATATTTGACTTAGGAGGCTCAACACAGGGGTTGGGCCTGTCTAGGACAGGTGTACCTGAAACAAAAGACCAACTTATTGCATCTTTGTCTGTACATTTATTTGTTTCGATCTTACATGCCGACCGGTTTGTTATTAAAAAAGAGAAGGGTAAGAAGTGGAAGATGTCAAGGTGAAAAATCAAAATAATTTTATGGAAAATGGTATGTTTTGCTTAGAAAATAATTTTTGAAAAACAAAATGAAAAAAGTAAAATAAAAAAAAAATCTCCGAATAAATTTTGTTAATTTTAAATAATTAGTTTCTTTGAAAACAATTTTTTGAAAAGTGCAAAAGAAAATAATTTCCAAATAAATTTTCGTAATTTTACGAAAGATAGTTTAGTTTCTTTGAAAATAATTTTTGAAAAATGAAAAACAAATTCCCAATAAATTTTGTTAATTTTATGAAAAATAAATTAGTAAAAAGAAATGCTGTTAAAAATACTTTGTTTTCTTTTCTTAAAATGATTTGGTTCTTTATAACCGAACTATGCAGGTTTGATTCTGCCCATTAGGTGGGATACGTAGGCAACCCTCATCGGGTCCAACCACCCCTTTAAAAAATAAAAAAATAAAAAAATGTCAAAGTTTTAGTTTTTCAATAAAATCAAAGTAACGTTGTTTTTGAAAATAGCCGAATAAAAGGACGCCGGAAGGCTGTTTTGCAAAAATGGCCACTTTGAAATATTTCCTTTTTCTTTTAATAATCGCCTTGAAATATTCCATGCGAAAATGTTGAAAGGCCGTAGCCTCAAAATCAAGTTTGAGTTTACCACCCTTTTTAAAAAAAAATGTGTGTTTAGTTTTCAATAAGTCGAAGCGATGTCGTTTTAAAAAATAGTCGAATGTACCCGAAAGGGACGCCGGAAGGCTGACTTTGCATAAACGGCCTCTTGTGGGGCATTTTGTAGTTTTTTGGTCAATTGATTCTCACAGCCTTATAATTTTCGTCCCTGAGGCGCTGAAAGGCCGTGTTTGTAAAAACAAGGTTTTTATTCCAATTTGAAAAAAAAGAAAATGAAAAAAATGGAGGTTAATAACGAGAGAGGTTTTCAAGGATAATTGAAAAGGAAAATGTGGAATGATGCATGCGGTGAATACATATATGGTTAACCGACTAGGTGCATTGCATCCAACGTGCGATAACATATCTGTTAAACTCTGTGAGCTTACAAGTTTGTTGCATTTCAGAAAGTTTAGCGGTTGGCTTGACAGAATATTCCGGCCAATCACCGTTACCATACTAGATCAAAAGGTCCAATTCTAGCAAGCATGTCTAGTTCCGGCAAAAGTCTCGATGAGGCGAAAACAGAGATACAGATCATGAAAGAGGAGATGGACCGGTTGAGACAGCAAATGACAGAGATGCACCTAGCCTGGGCTAGGGGACAATCATCACCAAACCCTCCTACTCTTACACCAGCACCAGAGCATCCGCCCATTGATCCATCAACAAGTGCCTCGATCTATCCATACTATCCCAGATTCTACCAGCTAGACAAAATACTCCTCATCCGATTACCCCTGTCTTTGTGGCACCTCCCCCTGCTACTTTACCGAAGTCGTCCAGTGAGCCGATTTTTCAAATCCATGACAATCATTGTTATTCTCCCGAGCCTACCATTAGGGCTCTTGAACCGCACTCACACACCCCTCAATGGGATAACCCGGCAGAACCAGAAAAACACCCCAAAAGTTTGGAACAAGAGGAGGTTATTCGGAAAGTTAAGAGCCTGGAGCAATCCTTCAGGAATATGCATGGTTTGGGCAACCAAGTGAGTGTCGCTTACAAAGATCTATGTCCATTCCCAGATGTCCAGTTGCCCGCTGGGTTCAAAATGCCCTAGTTTGATCTATACGAGGGGCATGGTGACCCAGTAGCCCATCTCCGAGGTTTCTGCAGCAAAATGCGAGGAGCCGGAGGGCGAGAAGAACTTCTGATAGCTTACTTCGGTCAGAGCTTGGGAGGGTCCGCACTAGAGTGGTACACCGGGCATGATCCCAACAGATGGTTTACATGGGATGACCTGGCCCAAGCATTCATCGGCCAGTTTCAATATAATCTTGAAATAATCCCCTTGATCGTTTATCATTGTTAAAGTTAGAGAAGAAGCCCGCCGAAAGCTTTAGAGAATTTGGGTTCCGTTGGAGGGAACAGACGGCAAGGGTAGATCCACCGATGAGAGAGAACGAGATGGTAGATTACTTCTTGCAGACACAGGAGCCAACTTACTTTAGTCACCTGGTGACATCGGTTGGTAAATCTTTCAATGAGGTGGTCAAAATGGGCGGAATGATAGAAGAGGGACTTAAGTCCAATAAGATCTTGAGCTATTCCGCGTTAAAATCAACGACTCAAGCTATTCAGAATGGCACAGGGGTTTCATTCGGGAAGAAGAGAAGAGAAGAAGTTGCAACGGTAGAGGATGGTACTTGGTCCAGATCGGAAGGTCCTTCACCTCATTACCAAGAAAGACCCTACCACCCAAATCACCCTAATCACCCTCCCCGAAACACATATCCACCACCGAGGGTTTACAATAATCCTCCAGGACCAGGTTTCCGAGGGAATCATGCCTTTAGAAGGGAAAAGGCACAAAGAACATTCACTGAGTTGGGAGAAACTTATACTGCTCTGTTCCACAAATTGAAGCAGATAGGTTTGTTGAGTCCTATTGAGACAAGATTGCCAAATCCCCTACCCCAAAATGTGGATCGCTTAGTAAGCTGTGAGTATTGTTCAGGGGCTCTAGGACATGATACCGAGAAATGTTGGAAACTGAAACATGCAGTGCAAAATCTTATTGACACCAATAAGATCGAGGTTCAGACACCAGAGGCACCCAACATTAATCAGAATCCATTGCCAGCTCACCCTTAGACCCATGTGATCAAATTGATACGCGAGGGAAGGGAAAATTAAGAAGCCCGATCTGTATTTCAAAGCGAAACCAATCGGCAGAAGTTGGTACATGAGAAGTCATGCTTGCTAATCAGGAGGAGTTTTCGGTGGTTTGTTTTTGTTGTCATTTCTTTTGTCCGAGTTGTTTCCAGGGTTGTGACCTAGATTTTGTCTTGTAGTGAAACCCTCTTATCTTTCCATTTTTGTCATTTCAGTTTGCCTAGTCTTATCAAGTCTCGTTTCAGGTTTGTATTTTTGGTTTGCTTGTTTGTAGTTGAACCAATTCTCCATTTAGTGAAACTTTTGGTCTTTTATTACCCAGTTCGTCTTTTTGTTTAGTTTTTCTATCTTTAAATTTGTCATTTGTTCGAACGCCGACTCTAATGACATGACATCGCACATAATTTTGGCCTAATATTAAGGGTTAATCATGAAGCAATTGGAAGATAATCAAGTCATTTTAAAAAGAAATAAAAATAATTTGAGATTATTTGGAGCCCGAATCATGTGAGACTGGGGCAGGTAAAACATAAAAAAACCCTTAAAGGAAAATTGGTCATGCTAAGACGGGGTTCGCTCGTGATACTGAAATAAAAGTATCGTCCAGCAGTACTTTAAAATGATAGATGAAAAGGCGAATGGACGATATGGTTATCAATCAGGGTACAAACAGAAGATGTCATGAATATGTTGTTTGAACTTGGAATGTTTTGAAGATTGGAATGACGAAGGCATTTTGTTCTGCTATCCAAACACTTTATCCATCGTCAACCCTTTGAGCCTTAATTTAAATTCTTTTATACCCCTCCTTCGGAATTAGTTGCAAAGACTAGAAACACAAGTTTGAAAGACATGAGAAGAAAGGGATAAAGAAAAAGAAAAGAAAAGAAAACAACAACAAAAAAAAATATAAAGAAAAAAAAACAAAAAAAAATGAAAAAAGGGAATTGAGAACTACGTTTGACCTGATTCCTCAAAGAGGATACGTAGGCGCTTCACAACTCGGTCATAGTGTAAATAAAGAAATAAAAAATCCCCAAGTAAAAAAACTGGGGCAAAGAAAAATTGTGTTGATTATAAATAAATTTAGGTCCGAAGGTTGTAAATTTTGAACCCAAAATTGATTTTGTTTTGAGCCTTCAATTCCCTTTCTTTCTAGCCCTATCCAAATCCCACATTAAGGTCCAAAGAAAGACCTTCTGATCAGTCTTCAAAAGATGCCACGTCAGGCGAGTGAGAGAGTCCTATTAGAATATAACACTCTGATTCTCAGCAGAAAAGACTCTGATTCCTAGCAGGAAGGAAACACGAGAGAGTCTTAGTAGTGACACCCTAATCCCCAACTAAAAGTAATACAAATGAGAGAGTCTTACCGGTGAAAACCTTCACAGGCACCATAAGGCGACGAAAGCTGAGAGAAAATCAAAATGAGAGAGGCTTGAAAGTGAAAACCCTTCGGGCACTACAAGTCGAATAAAGGTGATAATCGGATGGAAATCACGAGACAGAAATCGTGAAAGGAAATTAACGACGGAGGATAGGCCATATGTGCATCTCATGACCAGTAGAGTTGGTATCCGCGTTTGATAAGTTTTTATAGTTGTTTCTGGTTAGAGAGTCAGTCCTCCCTTGTCTTCTATTTGTTGTTTCTTTTTATCTTTCTCCTTTTGTCAAAATTCTCCATCAAAGTTAGTCTAGTCAAAACATAGTGAGAAATGACTTCAAAACTTGCCACCAACTTTCCAATTATTATGAAAGGCAAGGAAATGCCATTGACGGCAAAGAAGTATGGTGCAAAGAAGATTATTAAACTGGGGCAGAAAATTTTCATTTCAGTTTGAAAATTTTCTAGAAGTCAAGTTGCACTTGGGGAAAAGGGAAGAAAGAAGGCCTTAAGGGAAGCAATATTTAAACCAATATCATCTCCAACAGCCTCCAGAAGAGTGAAACACCAATTTTGAGGAAATGAAAATCCACCGGCAGTGTTATCTTTAGCAAGTTCCGAGATGGTCGGACAACACAGAGTGGTAAAGAGAGAAAGGAAATCTCATAACCCCCAGCAAGTTGAGAAACACAGAACGAGGAAGGGATAAATGGAAAAACCCATCCCCAGCAGGAATATCATCTCCAGCAAATGAAATCATTCCCCAACAAGTTTTGCGAACCCCGAGCGAGGGAAAGGGGAAAAGGAATAACTACCCTACAAGAGCGGCACAACCGCTCACAATATTTTGAACTAACAAATTTTCTTTGATTTGAAACAGGGAAAGAAAGTGCTATTGATAGCAGAAAGTCATGCCACAAGGAAGAACACCAATACTGGGGCAGAAAATTTTCTGCCGTTGTTGAAAAGTTTCTCGGAGAAACGAGGAAGGCAATTCAAGATGACGTGTCAGGTTTGTGCACCTTCAAATAGGATGTTTTAGGTTTGTCCACCTTCGAACAGGACGTCTCAGGTTTGTTCACTTTCAAACATTGATACAATGGGAGTATTCGCCCTCGAATAGGATACAATGGGAGTATTCGCCCTCGAATAGGATACAATGGGAGTATTCGCCCTCGAATAGGATACAATGGGAGTATTCGCCCTCGAATAGGATACAATGGGAGTATTCGCCCTCGAATAGGATACAATAGGAGTATTCGCCCTCGAATAGGATACAATGGGAGTATTCGCCCTCGAATAGGATACAATGGGAGTATTCGCCCTCGAATAGGATACAATGGGAGTATTCGCCCTCGAATAGGATACAATGGGAGTATTCGCCCTCGAATAGGATACAATGGGAGTATTCGCCCTCGAATAGGATACAATGGGAGTATTCGCCCTCGAATAGGATACAATGGGAGTATTCTCCCTCGAATAGGATACAATGGGAGTATTCGCCCTCGAATAGGATACAATGGGAGTATTCGCCCTCGAATAGGATACAATGGGAGTATTCGCCCTCGAATAGGATACAATGGGAGTATTCGCCCTCGAATAGGATACAATGGGAGTATTCGCCCTCGAATAGGATACAATGGGAGTATTCGCCCTCGAATAGGATACAATGGGAGTATTCGCCCTCGAATAGGATACAATGGGAGTATTCGCCCTCGAATAGGATACAATGGGAGTATTCGCCCTCGAATAGAATACAATGGGAGTATTCGCCCTCGAATGGAATACAATGGGAGTATTCGCCCTCAAATAGAATACGATGGGACTATTCGCCCTCGAATAGGATATTTTACGTTTGATTTATTTAACATTGTCCTTTGCATATTTCATAAATTATTGACAGAATGCATTTTTAATTCAAAAGTTGCTACTAAAAGCAGGCGCCTACCTGTATAACAAAAGGCAAGTCTTCAGTCTTTACATTGCAGGTCTTGAAACCAGTAACCCACCATAAAGCAGAGAGTTACAACAAGAGATCCCAGCGCAAATTCAAGCGCATGAGTCAAAGGAAATGAGGGAATGAAGGAAAATTTTCCCAGCATCATTATCCTCAACAAGCAAGTAAACAATTCTAAAGATATCCCCAGCAGTCAGGAGGGAAAGCAACACGACCCAGGAGGAAAGCGGTTCCGAAACAAGGTAATGGTTCAAGATTCGATGCAGCAAGAATAAAATGGTACAAGAAGCAAAGGAAGGCGATCTAGTTCTGAAGTTGTAGTTGAAGTCAGGGAGCCCGCCTGAAGAATGGAGTGGCAATTTATTTCGAAGTTGTAGTTGAAGTCGGGGAGCCCGCCTGAAGAATGGAGTGGCGATCTAGTTTCGAAGTTTATAGTTGAAGTCAGGGAGCCCGCCTGAAGAATGGAGTGGCGATTTATTTTGAAGTTGTAGTTGAAGTCGGGGAGCCCGCCCGAAGAATGGAGTGGCGATTTTATTTTGAAGTTATAGTTGAAGTCAGGGAGCCCGCCTGAAGAATGGAGTGGCGATTCATTTTGAAGTTATAGTTAAAGTCAGGGAGCCCGCCTGAAGAATGGAGTGGCGATTTATTTTGAAGTTGTAATTGAAGTCAGGGAGCCCGCCTAAAGAATGGAGTGGCGATTTAATTTTGAAGGTTTAATTGAAGTCAGGGAGCCCGCCTGAAGAATGGAGTAGCGATTTATTTTCGAAGTTTGTTGTTGAAGTCAGGTGCCCGCCTGAAGAATGGAGTGGCGATTTATGATGAGAGTTTGTCGATAAAGTCAGAAGACTGCCGGAAAAGCAGAACGGCATCTCAATTTCTAAGATTTGATAAGGATAGTGAACAATTGGAAAGTGACGGAGTCTAACGAGAATCCCCAGCATGAACCCAAGTTCATAATCGGAAGGAAGGCAACAAGGATCAGAAATATAGATTCAAACTTGGAAGGAGAATAGTTCGAAGATCACAAGGACGAGACCAATGGTCGGAGTTCGGCAATCAAGATAGGCCGAAATAACAATTGTTAGAAGAGAAGAAGCATGTGAAGAAACAATAGAGCCAGCAGGATGGCAACGGACATGACAAGATCAAGCTGAAAAGATAGATAAGAATTTGCAATACTGTAACTTAGTCTAGCTTCTTATTTTTTGTTTAGCACGGTGTAATAAGGAGATCAGTTAAGCAGTGGCATCAGCAGCAACAACGGTAACAGCAAGATTACAGCAGTCATGGTAGTCCCAGCTACCAAAACTTCCCGAACTACATTGACCTGATTCCTGTTTAGCCCAGGATATGTAGGAGGCCTCTCGAAGCAAAGGCTCGGTCAAGTCTTTCAAAAAATGCTTCACACGGAGTACTCAAACGAGAAAAAATCGCTCGTATCCGCTCACTTATCTTTGCACGAAAACTCTTCGTGTTTCCGAGTAAAGAGGGGCATTGTGAGCACGTGATTTTTGCCCTATAAGAGAAATACTCCCAAAGATTCAAAATAAAATAATTTTAGTTTTCTTGCAATTGTTGTGAATTTTGTGTTATTTTTCTTGTATTATTTGCATTTTTATCCGTGCATATTTGCTTGTTTAAATAAATAAAATATACAAAAAATATGTTGCATATGTATATAAAATTCAAGTTTACAATTAAGTTTATTTTACGGAAATGAAAAGTCATAAAAAATATGTATTTTTGCATTTTTTAAGCATTTAATGTCCAAATCGTGCAATTTTATTTTTATTAATGTTTAATTTTGTGTGATAATTATTATTATGAGTTAATTAGTATTTCAAGATAATTTTTAGTTTTTATAAATTAATCTTAGCATTTTTGGGCTTTATTAATTAGGATGTTGAATAATGGAGAAGAACAAAATAGAAAAAATTTGGATTGGGCCATCTTGCAAATTAAGTTACAAGCCCAATCCTAAGCACCCTTACCCAACCCAAAACCCCTTGGCCCAAAAAAAAAATTTCAGATTTTTAGCTAAAAATAATCATAATCACATAACATAAAGTAGTGGGGGCAAGGAAATAAAGGAAGAAAACATGGAGAGGAAAACATGGATTAATGGGTTTTCTTTAAATTAAAAAATATATTCTTTTTAATAAAAAGATCTGAAATTTTTCGAAATTCTTGCCTATAAATAGAAGAGAAGATTTATGAAAAAGAGGTAGAGAAAAAAGAGAGAAAAAATCGGAAGAGAAGAAAAAATAAAAAACATTCCCTGCTGTGGTATACACCCGATATACACTCTGGATACAGAAGTATACACGGAAAAAAATGCAATTTTTGAGAGTTTCTTTTGAGAAGTGAAAAGATTTCAAAGCTAGAAAGCCAAAACAAAGATAAAATCTGGAATATATTTTTCTTTTCTATTTTTTAATGTTTTGTTTTTGTTTTTCTCCGTATTGCTGGGATTTTCGGGATTGAGGTGTTGAAGCTACTGCTGGTTGTTACTGTTGTTGTTGCTGTATTTTCACCGCCCTGTTGATTTGCCATTTTCCCATTCCTTTCAAAACCAGGTACGCATTCTAAAAATCATCTATTGATGTAAGCTCGAATTGGAAGTTGAAGTTTTGAAATGAAATAGAAAAGCAAGTTGTTGATTAATATTTGTTGTTATTTTCTATTTTATTAGTTTTTGTCAAATTGTAGTTAGCTTTATAATTTGAAGAATAAATTTGTCATTCAATGGAACACCTTTTCTACTAATATAGAGTAGCCTTTTAAGCATGTAATTGTTTAGGACTTTTCTTTTCTTTTAGAGACAAACTAAATAGAAAAAATGTAGTCACTTTTGGATTATCCTTTTTTTTTAAATAAAAATGTTACGAGCCTAGCTAAATAGAAGAAATAAAATTGCGGGACCCCTCAATAACATTGTTCATTTTTTTTTCTTTTCTTAAAATAACCAAACGCGGTAAATGTTTAAAATTGCATTATAGTATTGAACATTTTCTAAAAATCAGATATTTAGCCATTATAATAATTTAAGCGACCGTGCTAGAACCACGGGATCCGGGGATGCCTAACACCTTCCCTCGGGTCAACAGAATTCCTTACTTAGAATTTCTGGTTCGCAGACTTCATTTGGAAAGTCGAAAATTTCCTCGATTTGGGATTTAAATAAATTGGTGACTTGGGACACCATAATTTATTCAAAGTGGCGACTCTGAAATAAATAAATAATCTCATTTTGAATATTGTCACTTAAATTGGAAAAAACTCCCTTGTACGTTTATCCCTCGGGGTAAGCGCGCAAAAAGGAGGTGTGACAAGGTGTATGCATTTTGTGACATAGACTAGGCCTCATGCTTAGTGACTAGGAAGTCTGTTACAGGCTTTTGCATAAAACTTGGAGACTCCATGATCTCTTGGAAATCCAAGAAAAAGAGTAAAGTTTCAAGAAGCTCGGCAGAGACTGAGTACAGAAGCATGGCAAGCATTATGGCTGAGCTAACTAGGATACATGGGCTATGGAAGAATTAGGAATGCAAGTTGATTTGCTTATGGAGTTGTACTGTGACTTGCAGATTGCTTCTAATTAGTCTATCATGAATACACAAAGCACTTAGAGATTAACTGCCACTTTATTTGAGAAAAGCTTATTAAAACAGCTTATGTTCCCAGTAAGGAACAAAGATATGAAAACATTGAGAAACTAGCTCGGGAACGCTGGCAGCGAGTATATGTCCTATATCTTGGAGTTAAGTTGACACTTTAACCATGGCACCTAAAGTGGATATGCGACTTGTGGTTTCCATCTTTTGGTTATATCTATATAAAATATATGAAATTTACCATGATCATGCAGGTGGTGTGGTATCCCCAATGGCCTACATAGATTTGCCCTTGAGTCCGAATGTGCAAAAGGCATTAAAAGTATTACATATTGGTTAAGTGAATGAGTTATTATCTTCTTATATGATGGTAAACTAGCTATAGAAGATACAAAAGTGTATATGGTAGAAATAGGGGCTATCCGATTTCGTTCGATAAAAAAAGTGATACCTTATCGGAAGACCGGGACGTCGAGCTCGGGGTCAAAATTCCTTTACAAGGTCAATGTCGATAAAACTTACTGAGGTTAGAAGAATGCATGCTTCGAGATGATGCTGGTATGAGTCAGTGGCGGAAAGAGCGCGATACCCTCAACGGGCCAAATATCAAGGCAAATTTCGGAATGGATTGGACTTCGGTTATCAAATATGATTTTCTACTATAAATGGAAGTGTAGCTTATTTAGGACTCCCTATTATATAAAGGGGTCTCCCATCCATTTGTAGCACATTCATTATTGCTCATCGATAACAAAATATATGCATGTTATTCTCTTGCTATTTCACTTACTTTTCATCAGAGCTATTTTATCATTTGTTATTCTCATTATCATACCTATAGATTATGACCGATTGAGACTGAGATTTAGCTTATATACTATTTTAATCTATTCTATTCTTTAATTTATCTATTTAATTCCTTATTTATCAATTGGTATTAAATTAAATCACATATCCTTAAAATTCCAATACAAGTTTAATTGTTAATCGAATTTTAGGGTAAATAGTTTTCCGCCCACCGTGGGGATAAGGTTAATAGCGATTGTTTCAGTGTTGATTATGATAACATGCACTTTTTTACATTTGTTATTGTTAAGTATTATTTCTCTTGGGTTAAATCATGACAAACTCACAAAATGCACCTCTACATGGTGATGATGGTCTTGGATTTCACGGGGAAAATGAAAATGTAATTGCTCCAGGAGCTGGGGTGCTACTAGCTAATCTCGGGGGAGTATTATCTCGCCGATACCAGTTCGCACGTTGTTCTAAATACGGACCTAGGGACGGACCTCGAAGGGAGTATACGCAAGGAAGATCGATCTGGAGAACAAGGTACATAGTGTAGAGAAGATGGAGGAGTTAGACTCTAGGTAATATTCGAGATTTTGCAGGCTCAGTAGGTCTCTATTGATCAATTGAAAAATCAACATAGGGCTCCAAGTGTGGTCGAGCCAGAAATCACTCGGCATACCGAGCTAGTGCCTGAAAGATCAAATGGTAACGAATCAGGGACTGATCCCACAAAAATGAAAAGGCTCGAGGAGCTCACCAAAAAAATTGAGTCCGTGTGAAAATAAAATCGAAGATAATAATATAAAAAAAGTAGAAACATACAACTCCCGAGTTGATTAGATACCGGGGGCACCGTCGAACCTAAAAGGATTGGATTTGTAAAAGTTCTTGCAAAAGCCTTTACCTCAGAGTGCGGCTCCAAAGACCATTCCTAAGAAGTTTCGTATGCCAGATATACCTAAATACAACGGAACCACCGATCCTAATGAACGTATCACATCGTACACATGTGGAATAAAGGTAAATGACTTAGATGATGATGAGATCGAGTCCGTTGTGTTGAAACATTTTGGGAAAACTTTGTCAAAGGGAGCAATAATTTGGTATCACAACCAGGCACCAATTTTCATTGACTTATTTTCCATGTTAGCAAATTCTTTCGTGAAGGCACATGTTGGGTCCATAAATGTAACAACAAGAAAATCAGACGTTTTTAAGATAAGACAAAGGGATAACAAAATGCTGAGTGAGTTCGTATCCCGATTTCAAATAGAACACATTGAGTTGCCACATAGATGATTAGGTCATTCAAGCTTTCACCCAAGGGTTGAACGAGCAAAGTTCGATAGTATCATGACAGTCGAAACTAAATTTGGTCAAGTATCCAGCTGTAACTTGGGTAGATGTGCACAATTGATATCAATCGAAGATCAGGGTTGAGGACGACCAATTTGGATCCCCTTCCGATTTGGTACATCCAAACAAATTGGCAGTTAAAACCCCAAGATACATCGAACAAAGAACAATATCAACTATATACCGTGGATTAAAGGAACAATGGTTCAGGATGCAATCCCTCTCGGAATGATCGAAGAAGCGATCAAGGGTAGAATTCTCGGGAACTTATGAGCAAAGGTGGTTTTGATAAGCATGTTGTCTTGTGGAGGAACCTTGGTTATCGGGGTTAACTTTAGCATTGACGCATCGACCATTGTATCGAAAATTGGAAGGATCAAAGATACTAGGTAGCCAGACCTATACAGACCGATCCTTCTCAAAGTAACCAAATTTTCGATGTGCAAGTATCATGGCATGCATGGTCACAAAACCGAGGGTTGCAGGCATTTGAGGGAAGAGGTAGCACGTCTATTCAATAAGGGTCACCTTTGAGAGTTCCTCAATGTCGAGGTAAGAATCATTTGTGGTAAGTGAATGAAAGTTTATATCGATGACATGCTAGTTAAGTCCCTACGCGTAGAGGACCATTTGGCTAGTTTCCAGGAAACGTTCGAGATTTTGAGGAGATATTACATGAAGCTCAACCCCGAGAAATGTGATTTTGTAGCCAGTTCGGGCGCATTCCAGGGATTTATGGTGTCAAACTGGGGGATCGAGGTCAATACAAATAAAATCAAGGTCATCGAAGGCATCACCATTGTAGACAGTGTAAAGGCCGTGCAGAGGCTAACTAGATAGATATCTGCTTTAGGTCGATTCATCTCGAGGTCGTTGGATCGAAGACAAATGTTTTCTCTTTGATAAAAAAGAAGAATGACTGTACCTGGACCCTAGAGTTCCAACAAGCATTAGAGGAATTAAATCGATACCTATCGAGCCCATCACGGCTTCACTCTCCAAAGGCCGTTGAGAAACTTTACTTGTTCTTGGTGTTATTTTAAAGTGCGATAAGTACTGTCCTAGTTTGTAAAGAGCAAGGTACGTAATTTCCCATTTATTATGTAAGTTGAACCTTAGTAGAAGAAGAAACTAGGTATTCACACTTAGAGAAAATGGCCCTTGCACTGATAAACGCTTTTAGAAAGTTAAAACCATACTTTCAATGTCACCCCAAATACGTATTAACCACGTACCCACTTCGTAATATTTTAGACAAGCCCAAACTATCATGCCAATTGGCCAAATGGGTCGTCGAACTCAGTGGGTATGATATCGAGTATCATCCTCGAACGGCCATCAAATCCTAAATTTTGGCGGACTTTATGGCCAATTTCATGCCAACCCTCATACCCAAAATTGAAAAATAACTTTTGTTAAAATTAGACACATTATCGGGGGTATGGACCCTTTTAACACATGGTGCTTTGGATATTGAAGGGTTCCAAGTTAGGCATCGTTCTGAAGCCGGCCACAACTAGCATTATTAGGCAATCTATTAAAACTTCTAGGTTGACTAACAATGAGGCCGAGTACGAGGCCATGATTGTAGGTCTCCAGCTAGCTAAAAGCTTAGGAACGGAAGTCATTGAAGCCAAGGGTGACTCTTTACTAGTGGTGAACCATGTAAACAAAACCTTCGAATTTCGAGAGGATATAATGCAAAAGTATTTGGACAAGCTGCAGGTAACTTTGCACCATTTCAAGGAATGAACTTTACAACATGTACCTCAAGAACAAAATAGTGAGGCCGATGCACTTGAAAATGTGGGTTCATCGGTCGAGGAAGATGAGATCAGCTCGAGGACTGTCGTTCAACTCTCAAGATCGGTGATTGAGAAAGGCCATGCTGAAATAAACTCTACAAGCTTAACCTTGGATTGGAGGAATAAATATATTGAATATTTGAAGAATGGAAAGCTTCCATGCAGCCCTAAAGAGTTGAGGGTCCTACGAACCAAAGTTGCATGATTCACATTAGATAAAGATGGAACATTATACTAAAGGACATTCGATGGACCATTGAAAGTATATTTAAAACAAGGAAACACGGATTATGTTTTACGAGAGGTCCATTAAGACAGTTGTGGAAACCACTCCGGTGCTGAGTCGTTGATTCACAAAATCATTTGAGCAGGATACTACTGGATAGCATGGAAAAAGACACTAAGGAGTTTGTTAAAAAATGTGATAAATGTCAAAGGTTTGCACAGATGATCCATCAGTCCGGAGAGCAATTTTACACTGTCCTATCCCCGTAGCCATTCTTGAAACATGGGATGGATATCGTTGGCCCTTTGCCAACGGCCCAGGTAAATCTAATTTCATTTTATTTATGATTGACTATTTTTCTAAACTTGTTGAAACGCAGGCGTTCGAGAAAGTAAGAGATAAAGAGGTTATATAATTCATTTAGGATCACATTATATGTCGATTTGGGATACCCACCAAAATAATGTGTGACAATGGAAAACAATTTGTCGGCATCAAGGTAATGAAATTCCTCGATGAGCACAAAATAAAAAGTATATTATCAACACTGTACCATCCTAGCGGGAACTGACGAGCCAAATCGATGAACAAAACTATCATTCAAAACTTAAAGAAAAGGTTGAACGATGCTAAGGGGAAGTGGAGAGAAAAGTTGCTCGATGTCCTTTGGACATATCAAACAACATCGAAGTCTGGTACGGGTTCAACCTCGTTATCCTTAGTATATGGCTCCAAGTCCTTGATTCCGGTCGAAGTCAGGGAACCTAGCGCAAGATTTTGACATACGACGGAAGAATAAAATCTTGAGGCTATGAATACTAGCCTCGAGCTAATGGATGAAAACTGAGAAGCTGCGCTAGTTCAGATGGATGTGCAAAAGCAAAGAACCAATAGATATTATAATAGAAGAACCAATCTTCGCCACTTCAAAATCAGGGACTTAGTTCTAAGGAAAGTCACTCTCAACACTCGAGACCTAAAAGAAGGAAAACTAGGCCCAAATTGGGAAGGACCATATCGAAACCTCGGTATCATCCGAAAGGGTCTTCAAACTTGGTAGAAGAAGGGCGAATAATTAACAATTAGAATATATCACTCCTCAAATAGTACAATCGCTAAGGTATAACTTTCCCCGTTTTCCATTTTTATTTAATACTAACTTATTTCAGGTGTTCGATTGAGTGCCTTAGGTTTAAAAACACACATCTCATTTTTTTCCCTTAGATCAATTTTTATCCCATATTGGTTTTTTTAGTGAGGTTTTTAATGAGGCAACAATTCATGTGCTACCTGAGAAAAATTCAACAATATCCAAGGCTTTTTTTCAATCAACCTCGAATACTAGGGTGGCATCACCCTCGTAGGTTATATTTTCGAAGAAAATACTTCATCTCAAAGTGTCTCGATAGGGAAACTTTGTAATGGGAAAAATGGTAGAATAAACTGTGTCCATATAGATTAGTCAAGCCCCGATGGAAAAAGCACGTACGCATGTATAAATTATGTCAACAAGCATTATTTCTATATCAATCATTTTGTGTCTCAAAGAAGACTTTCTACGATATGAGCTATGTGCTTATGATTTTGTGAGTAATATACCTCGACCACTCGGGGACTGTCATCGACGATCGATATATTTGAGTTACCTCAATCCGAATTCATAAGACCTCAAAGAGGCACACCTCGATCTATAGGCTAATGCCATCACTCTCGGGGACTAACACTTAGAGCAAGTGAAGTGTTATTGGGAAATAAGCACCAAGATGCATACCCAACTATGACCAAATTAATGCTGCTCGGAGACGTCCGAATCTCGAAATCACAACAGTCCTTCAAATTCTTTGAATTGCCGGTTAAAAAAGGCTACCCTCGGCAAATAGTCAAAAGGGCTTCGATAGAATCAACCCTCGAAAAACATGAAGAGGTATCAAATTATCTTAACACAAACGTGCAAAGGCACAAAAAATAGAGGGTGTTTTAATCGACATCGAACCCTCAAAAAATCCAATGGGTGCATGCTAAAGCATAAAAAAAGTTTACTAAGAATTTTAAGGAGAAAGAGGGAAATAATAGGATTCTTTTAGAGGCCATATCTACCCGATCTAAAAATCCTAAGGGATAATACACTTAGAGATCTTGTTCTCACTCCATCGTAACCCAAGGGTTCCACTATACCAAGCCTAAATAAAGAATAACTTGACTATGGCTCAGAAACTCACCATTATCCGACACAAAACCTAATGGGCCTATGTATGAAGTTCGAACCTTATTCGAACTCGACCATGGTGACTTCGAGGAACTCACTCAAAACCAAAGTGTCAAACTCATCATTCAAAGCATAAAGTTGTATTGAAACTTTTACAAGGAAAAAAGCTTGTTTATAAAAATTGAAAAAGCATTCAAGAGAAATTTTCTTTAATATATTTATGAAGAAGGATATGTACAAGAGACCGACATAACTCTTACAAAAAATAAGGAAAAGTAAAAAAATCCTAACTATGCCCGAGCCTGGTTTCTTCCTCAGTGGCAGCTTTTCCTTCAGGCCCCTCGTCATTGTCAGACCCACCTTAGCTGCTTTTATCATCATCCTGATCATCGGAGGACACAAGAAACCTGGAATCAGCTTCAAACGCCCTAGTTTGAGCTATCTCTTCGGAGAGGTCAAAACCTCGAGCATGGATTTCCTCAAGGGTCTCCCTCCGGGATAGGCACTTTTCTAAGTCATTGATCCATCTCTCTCAAGCAGAAGCCTCCCATAGTTGTGTTTGAGCAACCTCGACATCGACCAAGTATACGACTATAGATTTATTAGTCGCGATCTTTGTCTCCCCGACCTATGCCTTGGCTCAACAAGCTTAGCTTCGAGCTCCTCGATCCTTTTGGTCTTGGCTAAACCTTTCTCTTTAGCCACAAAGTTGGACCTCGCCCGTTGATAGTTTGGCAAAAGCAGCCTCTTTCTCTGCAGCACGACGGTCCAAATTTTCCTTCCATCGATCACAGTCGGCTTTGACTTTGTCGACCTAGCCCCAGAGCAGCTCGATCCTTTTCAGCTTTTGCTGCAACTGAGATTGAAGTGCTGGCCTCCAAAGTTGGAATGAGACTGTACTCTATCAAAATACTAGTTATCTGCTTATCTAGCTTAGCCTCTTCCTTACAAGCCTGGGCAATTCAACTCGAAGGTCTCTAAGCTCTTCTTCTTACTGCACATAGAGGTGTTTGAGGGCTTCTCTCTCCTCAGTAAGCCTTTTGAGATCGGCCTCATACCTGCTCAGCTCGGCTTGGGACTTGTTGAACGCCTCCTGATGAAGCACCACAAACTATGGTGAAAGGAAAGAAATCATTAAGGATGAGATAAAAACAAATGTAATAACAGGGAACGAAGTTTACCTGGTTTAGGGGACGATGGGCCTCGTCAAAAACCATTGGCATATCTAGGTTGGAGACATCGTTGACCCCGAAAAAGCATCCATGAAATATGTCTTCCACATCTAGGGACGTTCCTACATCGGGGGTCTTGAAGAATCGAGCCTCCCGATCCTGCCCTTCAGAGGACTCCAGGTCGGGCGGCGAATCATCAATATTGATTGCTTCTAGCGAGTCACTTGGGGCATTTTCTGCCTTCCAAATAATCTTGGAATCCAACCCTTCGGGCACACTCGCCGTTTGTTTATAACGGCAGGAGATATCTTTTATCCCCGATGACCTCAGGGGATTTACTCAGTGTACCTTCGGATATCTCCTCGACCATAACTGACCTAACTATTTTTGGAGATTCGATGCTCTCCCTCTTTCGAGGCACCGGTTCACAGCCGGCGTCCTCCCCCTTCCCTCTTCATCTCATAGCTTTTGGGCTTCGCCGACAGATAGAGCTGCAGAATCGCCCCTCGGCTTACGAGCCCTACTCTTCTTAGGCTACGGGGTATCAGAAGGCGAGGTACATCTCTTCTTCTTGTCTTTGGCTAGTTTGGGAACCATATCTTCCCCACGCAGGGTTGGCCTCAATTCAGCAACATCCCCGAGGCCTGCGTAAAAAGGAGTCAAGTATATGAGGAAGGAAATGTTTCAGAAAAGGACATCGTATGCATACATGATAAGCTTACCATGATTTTAAGCCTCCCATATGCCCATTGCCTAGTTATTAATTTTAGTCGTCAATATAAATTTAATATCAAAATGTTGGCATAAAATTTAGGATTAAATACCATGATAACCTTGTTCTTTACCAAATGTCCCCTTGGTTGATTGGCATAGACGCATAGTATTGGCGGTTCGTGTATTTTCTTTTTTCATCTAATTGTGTAACACATTCCAGTTATTTGGTTATCAGAGTCATTGCATATCTCTTTTCTCTTGCTCTATCCTGCTCTTCTTTACTTTGGTACTTCTATTTTAGGAGTACGATAAGAAAACTTATGATGATTTGGTCCACGAATTTTGTTTACCCTAAAAAATGTACAACAATTAAATTTATATGCAATTTTAAGGATATGCGGATTAATTTAATGCAAATAATAAAATTTATTAGATCAAACAGATAAAAGACATAATAAATTGTCAAACCATTAAGAGGAATGATTCCAAACTCGGTTACAACCTGAATGGAATGCCTACTGATAATAGGTGATTTTTACTAAATTCATGCCCTAAATAATCACATTCTTAAGTTATTTTGATAATATATATGATGACAAAATGCTCTTATTAGTGTTTTTCATGAATTGTAGGTACAAAATGGTTAAGGAAGGCTAAGGAGCAATTTTGGAGCAAAAGTAGAAGAAAAAGGCCATATATGCAAATATCAAGGAAACCACGCCTGAACAGCCCTGAAGAATCAGAATCACTGTTCTACCGCGGTTCTACTGTGACCGCGGCAGAACTACAGTGGATGAGGTCTGCTGAAGTTGTGAGATTCAGAGAGTTGATTTGGCCGCGGTTCTACCGCGACGGAAGGCATAAAATTAAAGGACTAAAGTGTAAAAACAGGATTTTAATGACCTAAAAATCCTATATAAAACCTTAGGATTCGCCCAAAGGAGGCAAACATTGTATTTTTGAGTACTTTTTCAAGGAAACTAGTGTGAGAGAATTCTCCAAACATCTCTCTTATTTTTCTTTTGAATTTTCATCATGAATTCTATTTTAGCTTTTGTTTTCATAGTTATGAGTAGCTAAATTTCTATCTAAGGTTTTGATGGAACCTATTGGTTGATAAACTTCTGATTTATGTGAATACAAATTGTTAGTTAACCTCTATTTATTCAACTTCGTTCTTGTTGTAGTTAATTGATAGGATCCTCAATTAGCTGTGCCTATTTAGTGTGCATAACTTGGAAAAGAATGCATATTTAGGTTATTGTTGAACAAAACCACTCCTAGATTATTAGAGGAATCTATAATTGCGGGTTTAAAGGTGGGATTAGGAATAACGAAACCTTGGGTGTAATCTAAAGTGAATTGTGATAATTAAAGCAAGCTAGTGTAACTCGGAAGAGTGCAATAGTAAATTACTGTGATTACTCGGGAGAGATTTATGCTAGGTTTATTATTCATGATTGATAGAGAGATATTGATAAATTTGTATGCGCATAAACAGAAGGGATTTCATCAATAGGGGAAATCATTACCTTAGTCTTTCTCATTCTTGTTAACAACATATTTAGTTATTTTTTCCAGTTATTTAGTTCTTTGCAAAAGTAGTTGTTAAGAAGAACTCAAAAAGATATTTGAATATTTGGGAAGCTGATTCGGAAGATATTGAGTTTGAAGATAGTAGTTGATAGGTTAACTCTGAAGATTCGACCCCGTGTGAAATACTTGGGTTATATTTGTTGCGACCGCATTGTTCTTTTGTAAGGCATAATTGGGCGTGATTTTGACCTCGATCCCAGATTCACAATAACCAAGAATTGAAGAAAAAGTAAGGGTCAATTAATATGGTGTATAAGAATAATGCTAAATAGGGTGTATTATTAATGCAGGGTTTGTAATGCAGAGATTATTTTTTATACAACATTTGGTGTGGTGTATTAAAAACTAAAATTCAATGCATAATTTTTTTTTAAAAAAATAGTTGTTTATAAAAATGTCCTCTGTATTCTTTAGATTTAGGGACTTTAAGGACAATTTTATCTTTAATCATGCTAATGCATGCATTAATATCCTCGGCATTACTAATACCATTGTTTGTTGTGCATTAGCTATACATATGATAATACCAAATAGGATGTATAACTAATGCTTGTATTAGTTATACATAAGTTGAAAACGTGCGCCAAACAAGATACTACTAATACACAAAGCTAATGCATGCATTATTTTCTCAAATGCACTCTACCAAACGACCTTTAAGAACTTTGAATAATAGAGAAAATGAGAATTATATTGCCTTGATGCGCGTGTTACAATGTGTTTCATTAATAATCTGACCCCCTTTTATATAGTAGGGGAGTTTTACCCTAAGTACAACCCCATAAAAGGAAAAAATTCTTCTGCTCAACTAATCACCAGTTCTCTACTGATACGTGTCGAGATTTACGCCGTGATACCCAGTTGGTTGCGGATATCATGGCCCTTTGTTGATCGAGCTTGATTGCCTGGTAATGCTCTCTGACGCCTTTGGGGTTCGAACCGAATATGGGGACAGTGGCCTCGATACTCCTGAGGGCAGGCGTTTTCCTGAACCCCAGATCGAGAGGCTCATTGCCTCGACTCCGGTTCCTTGCCTTCACATCTCTTACTCCATTCACTTCATCGATAATCGAAGCGTCTTATTGGCTCGGTTTTATCCGTATACAAAGTTATAAGGAAATCCATCTCTTTAAAATTGTGAAGTAGTTACCTATGGGTTAAGCATAAGTTGGTGATCATATTTTCTTTGCGTGCTGTGTGATGCTTTAATTTGAGTATGATAATGTACTTCTTTTAGGTATATGTCAATAAACTCTTTCTAATCCTTGCATTAGTAACATCAATTTTTACATTGGAAGTGGAAGATTTAAGATCTGATGATTGAATGTTGCGTAATATATTATACCTAAACAAGTTCATTATCAGCAGTCTGCTGCTAATGAAGAATGAAGTAAAAGTCATCTTGAAGGTTTCGTGGAGTTCGTATAGTGCAACTTCCAATCCCACCAAATATTGCATAACGTTACTCATGTGTAGGCAATATTTCACCTATATATTGTCTTCTTCTCTTTGGATGGAATATCTGGTTATGCTTCTTCTCCTCTTATATATACTCACAATTCTCATGAAAGATTGATCAACAGCCTTGTAACATCTCCAAAAATGACATTACCCAGAAAAATAGAAGATTAGTCAACCAAAATGTGAACCAATTCGCCTTCAGTCTCCTTGACTGTCTTCCTTACATTACAATTGAGAAGACTAAACTGCATATAATGTTAAAAGAAATTCCGAAATTTCTTAGGTTAAGTTGGAGTTTAAGCGAATGGGAAACCTTGGTGCAACAATAGAGTTTTCATATGATTTCATGATCCAAAATCCACTAAGGGTCATGCTAACGTCGGACATCGCTGCCAGGCAAGTCAACCAATATACTTAATTAAATTCTCATTTTAAATATTTTCAAAATCACTTCAAGTGTAGCATGAGTATGCAAACAATATGTACTCAGTAGGTATCCCGTCTAATCTCGAAGAAGTAGGACGAGGTCGACTTCGTCACTTACTAGTGGTCTAATAATGTAATATCAATAATACATTAAATCGTGGATTTTTATAAAGATGATTGTAATTCAATGGAATGAAGCAAGTAAATAATTCTTTCTTTTATAAGAAATCTCCAAATTTCCTTCATGCCATATTCTCAAGCCAGGAGGAGGCAATAACAACTTTAATAAGTTCACGCCAGCAATACAAGCATCCACAAATTATGCCGATGACGTACGACCCGATCTAACAATATTTAAAGTGTGCATTACTAGAGGGTCGAATGACACGAACCATAGATGCATCTATTTAATCTACCGAGGCGTTTGGCCCGTTTCAAAATTTAAACACACACAACCAGCCAATCAAGAAGTCATCAGAAAATAATTGTCCAAAGAAAACCAATTCTCTTAGCAATTCAGAAAAATGAAGTTTAATTCCTTTTAGAAATGTATTTACCAATTCAATAGGATTTAAGCAATTCAACTGTCAATAAGGTTACATATACTCCATGTATAGCATGTTTTTGGGACCTAATCTACTGGACTTACACATATTAGTAGCTACGCACGAACTCTCGTCACCTCGTGCGTACGTAACCCCCACAAATAAGAGCACATAACCAATCATTTCACCTATGGAGACAACTCCCTCTTACAAGATTAGAAAGGAGACTCACCTCACTTCGAAGGTCCATAACCGGCATTCCACGCCCTTCCGAAAACTTTAATCAACACTACTTGCTCCAAAACTATCCAATAATTATGCAAACCCATTAATATATACTCAAGTGCTATTATAATACAATTTATAACCATTCCTAAGCTCGATCGAAAAGTTGACAAAAATGCCCTCGGGGCCACGTGCCCAGATTCCATAATATTTTGAAGATAAAACTTACCCATAACTCCTCGAACTCAAATATATAATTTACTCTCAATTTCATACCCAAAATCATAGTCAAATTCAAAGAATATCAATTTTCTAGGTTTTCCCTCAAACACCCAATTTCTACCCATTTACATGCTAAAACCTATACATAATCGATATGTTTAACTCAAAATGGATGGGATTAGCTTACCTTATCGTTGATGATGGAAATTCCCTCTTGAAACTCTCCAAAAATTGCCCAAGCCAAGAAAATATGAGAGAAAATGGCCAAATCCCGATTTCAAAAAAACCATTCTGCCTCTTGCACTTCCGCACCTGCGGTCCCTTGACCGCTTCTGCGGTTCCGCAGGTGCGAGCCAATCTATCGCTTCTGCGGTTTCTCCTAGGCTCCCTTTTTTCGCTTTTGTGCCTCGTCCACCGCAGGTTAGGTCCCTCTTCTGCAGCTCTATGACTGCATCTGCGGTCTCTTAACTTCTGGCCAAAACCACATCTACGGCTCTCCTAGCCGCTTCTGCTGCCCAAATTTTGCAGGTGCGGTTATATCAACAACCAGTAACTTGAGCCCTTTAAAAAAATTTATTTTCGATCTGTTAACCACCCGAAATCCACCCGAGGCCCTTGGGACCACAACCAATCATACCAACCCGTCCCAAAACATATTACGGACTTGATTGAGGCCTCAAATCGTAGCAAACAATGCTAAAACCACGAATCGATCTCCAATCCAAGCTTTATGAACTTTAAAACTTCAAACTTGTACATTCGATGTTTAAACCTATCAAATCACATCCGATTGGCTTCAAATTTTCCACACAAGTCATATTCGACATTACGGACCTACACCAACTTCAGAATCGGATTCCGACCCTAATATCAATAAGTCCACTTCCGGTCAAACTTCTCAAAAACCTTCAAATTTCTATTTTTAGCCAAACGGCTCCAAAATGATCCACGAACCTCTGAATTCACTTCCGATCGCGCTCCCAACTCATAATCACCATATGGAGCTACTCCCTAACTCGAAATCCCAAACGGACACCGATAATACTGAAATGAATTTCAACCCAAACTTATAAAATTTCTTCCAAAATGCTAACTTCCAAAATAGGCGCCAAAACACTCACGGGTCACTGAAAATTCGATCCGAACATACGCCCAAGTCTGAAATCATCATAGAACCTGCTGGAGCCTTCGAATCCTAATTCCGAGATCATTTACTCAAAAATTCGATCTTAGCCAATTCTTTCAACTTAAAGCTTCTGAAATGAGAATATTCTTTCCAAATCAACTCCGAACTTCTCGAAGTTCGATTTCGACCACACGTGCAAGTCATAATACCCAAAATGAAGTTGTTCGTGGCCTCAAACTGCTGAATGGCGTGCTAGAGCTCAAAACGACCGGTCAGGTTATTACATAGGAGGTAACATGTTTAAGCCGCAGAAACAACCTTGTATAAATGCAAGGTAAATTTGCATATATTAGACCAAAAGTGGTTTGTCTTTGCCTAAATTCCGCATATAAAAGGAGTTTAGTACACCTGGCTGCTCTTTCAGCTTAAAAAGGGCAGCGCAATGCAATAAACTTTCGGTATGCGCCGCGTTTGGAGAAGGGTCGGAGCACAAGGATCTATCCTGTAGTCTTTACTCTGCATTTATACAAGAAGTCGTGACCTACTAATTACATGGTACCAACTTTATCAGTTACATTACGGGTTACACTTTGAGTTTCTAGTGAAAATTGTTCCCTCTGACCGATGATACTTATTGCATGCTTACAAGGAAGGAAAATAAATAGATTTGCCGAGATAAAAGCTTAATTCACAGAATTTTATTGATTGAATAAACATAGGTTATGATAAAAGAACCTAAGTCATTCCAGATTGCTAGTGCAAGCAAAATGGCGAACTCATCAACTCTATTCAAGATATATCCGTCATCGTTTATTCATGAGATACGGAAAACCAGGTGCTGAAAACGATGTCGTCCTTTTAACGAATCGTCCTTTGAGACGAGGCCTTTTTTCTGCATTTAGTTTCCTTACTTCGTACCTTATTTTCTTGGAAAACAATCTTGTCCGTCTCTTCTCTCTGTAACGTGATACCCTTGCTTCTCTTCCTCCATCCCCTCCTCTTACATTTCCCCCACCATATGGTTGATGCCTTCCTCCTTCTCCAATACATGTTTCCTGCATCAACATGGAGAGAAACATACATAAGGATTAATTAAGAAGTCAATAATAATTAGAGGCAGAACCACGATTTAAATTTCATAGGCTATTGGCTCCCTTTTGACGTACCATACATCATAACGTATATATGATTTAACGTATATACACTAACAATAATGATTGTCTTTTTGTATATTATCATTGTAGGTTAACTTATGATATCAAATTGTTTGCTTCATTGCATGTGTTGCTGGCATGATTGGTCAAGTTATCATGAACCATGGCAACACTAGGAGAGTTGAACATTGATCTTTTATCTAATAAATGCATTTCTTTAGGAAGTTAGTGGCGCCAGAATTTTCACTAAGAGAATCAAAATATAAAGTTACCCATGAAAAAGCCAAGGGGTGTCTATGTATTATACATATATTAAAAAAAGTTACTAGCTACACAATGTAATATAATTTTTCGACGAAGAATGCCTCAGTGTAATTTTCCGATCAAGGAGCGTCAGTTGACATCCCTTGAATGCATACGGCTCCGCCACTGAAGTAGGGTTTGATGTACTATGGTGATACCATCAAATAAACTACAACTAAACTAGTAAGTCAGTGATAGTTTTACGGTTATTTTATATGATATGATAATATAAAAAACTATTCCTTTCATTCACTTTTACTTATTATGTTTAAGTTCGAGAGTCAAAACTATACAAACTATATAAACTACCTTGCGGAGGAAGTAAGATGGATATATAGGAGAAGAAAAAATACCAAGAAATGAGGCCAGCAATCATCATCAGGATTGAAATGGGGTCGGATTCCATTAGTCCAAGGAGAAGATTGATTTGGCCAAGCACTAATAACTTGCTCATAATTAAGCCTCAAAAGCAGCCTCCTTTTTGCATCATCTTTACAGTCTGCAGTAGTAGGGACAAACTCTGTTGCTGCACCCATATTTACTTTCTGTTCTTCAACTGTCTCTTCATATTCAAAATCCCAATTCAGCGCTTCCCTTGCCATGTCCAATTCAGGATCCAAATGACAAGCAACAACAGCTCTCATTTCTTCATCTTCAACCTCAATCTTTATTGCCTTCTTATCTTCAACAACACCCTTATTTAACCGACTCTCTTCTTCTTCTTCTTCTTCTTCGCCTAATAAGCTTTCAACATCAGCAGCAAATTCAGCTAGTTCAATTTCAGAAGAGAGAAACTCAGGAATCCCTAAATCATCGCATGCATCTTCACTGTTCAACAAAATGTCTAAGTCATTAATTGTACTAGTTTCATCTAAAACTTCATTTGGGACAGTACAGAGTTCTGCTTCAAATGGATCGAAAACTGGAACGCGATAAAGAAGCTGCTCTTCATTTTCATCCGGTGAGTTTTCTTCACTTCCCATTTCTGGGACCATATTTTCCTCGTCCTTTTTCCGTTGTCCAATTTGTGTAGTACTTTTATTCTTACCATTTCTTGGTGTTCTTGCTTTTCGAGTAAAACCTTGATGCCAACAAGGTTGAGAAACAGTTTGGTCGACGAATTTGGTGTCACTTGATTTATTAGAAGATGTTTCAAGACGAACTCTTTCATGGCGACTCGCTAATTGGTTAGCTGAATGGACTGAAACATCACATGATGGACAAAGAAAAGCATCATCAGCTGGACAAAACCAACGAGCTCTCTTTGATAAACAGCTATCACAAGCTCTAGCTGTTTTCCCTCCAATGGCATTTGCCGTCTTGCTTTCACTAGTCATCATATACAAGTTAAGTTAGGCTTTTGACAGAGAGAATTCTCGAGATAGGAATCAGTATCTAATGAATTCCAACAGTTCCGAATGGAATAACAACACAACGAGATCCTAATCTCAAAACAAAAAGAAAGAGGAATATGGTAGACGCAACGGGCTTAATTGGATTGAAAAAGTTTGAACAAGCCCCAAAACTAATTGGAACAGTTCAATATATATAAAGGACTGATTAGAAACTAAGGATATATAACTTGTTGGTACAATAATTGCCAGTTGAGAGAGCCCACAACAGCCACTTTTGCTATACTACAGTGTTGTATTGCCTTGTTTAGCCATGCACTTTTGGCGAGCAAAAAATAAGATTAAGCTCATTTGGGGTCCCATGAAATTAGCCTATCTAAATGTTGATTGGCTGAATTTTGAAATCAATCTTGAACACAGCATTCTGATTGGTTATATGTCCAAATTAAAGGATTCTTATGGGACCTCTTTGTAATATGTGACTTATATGGAGATGAACGTGAATGAAGAAGACCTGCTATTAGTGTTATTTATGACATTTTTGTCTCTATAGTTCAATTATTCTTGTTAAAAAACTTTCTCTTTGTGGTCCTTTTTTGTTCTATTCAACTTCTCCATCTTCCATCAGTGGCTTCTTTCTGTGATGTTTGCATCTGTGTGCTTGATGAGAAAATCTGAACCATTATTCTCCTCCACTTAATCCACTAGTGGAGGTTGATTGATAACAAAATGACCTCAAAATTTCTTCGCCTTGGTAAATTTTATGAAATTTAAAAATATAAAAAATTTCGAAACATCTATAAGAAAAATGGGCCATGCATGGAGTATTACGCTTGTGATAAGAATTCAAGAAACATAAGCTTGACATTTGCCAGATCCACATATTTTTACATGCAATAGAAGTGGTTTTCCTTTCTCCATTGAATTTTGGTTGTTTTCTTTGATCTTCATTCGTTAAACATTTACCGTGTTTAATATGCTTTGTATAATTTATTCTACATTATAATTAGTAAAGTTAATTTCGTGAGAAATTGGCATTTGAGATGTCGTTACGTTGAGCATAGATTGTAACATTAATCTACAAGCCCTTGCTCTGTGCTTGGGTAATTGGGGAAATCAGAGAATATCAACATATTGCATGTTTCATTTTGTACAGTTTTAGATTGTGTCCGTCCGGCTCTCAGTTCCAGATTGCATTAAAGCATGAATCTTATTTAAGCCAACAGATATACTCTCCTGTCAGTATTATTTATTGGTTGACAAACTGAATTGTTTCAACATACTAATGTATTTTGAAAACAAGAAGCACTCATTACTTTTTTTAAGGATCCACGCCTTATTATTTTGGAAATTATATTGTATAACAACAACAACAACAACAATAACAGCTACCCAGTATAATCTCACAAGGTATGGTCTGGGGAGGATAATACGTACGCAGGCCTTACCCTTACCCGAAAGGGCAGTGAGGTTGTTTCCAATCGACCATCGGCTCAGGAAAAGGAGAATAAAAACAAAAATAAAAACAGTAAAGTATTAGTAACTCTATGAAAAATCACATAGACAATTATCAAAACATAAACCATAAATCATAAATAAAATGGCATGCAGTAATCTCAAAACATAAACTAAAACACAAATCAACTATAGATAGCCCTACCAAACTCCCACACCGGGAAAGAAGTGCGAAAGATACAAGGGGTCCCTATCCGACAACCCTGATATTAGACCTCCACACTCTCATATCAAGGGTCATGTCCTCGAAAATCCGCATTCTAGCCATATCCTGCCTGATCACCTCTCCTTAATACCTCTTGGGCCTCCCTCTGCCTCGACTCGCGCCAACTACCACCAGCCGCTCACAACTCCTCACCGGGGCTTCGGGGCTCCACCTCCGCACAAGCCCGAACCACCCGAGCCTCGCTTCCCGCATCTTCTCATCCACTAGGTCCACCCCAACCTTCTCCCGAATAATTTTATTCTTAATGTTATCTAACCTGGTGTGCCCGCACATCCACTCGAGCATCCTCATCTCCGCTACCTTCACTCTCTGAACATGAGAATTTTTATATATACTGTATAGTCGGCGTAAAAATAATAGTAAAAAAATGTATAAAATTTGTATATATATATACACACACATATTATGTATGTTATATATACGTATAAAATTTTGTACACCTTTTTAGTTAGCAGATGTAAATAATTTCTTTCGCGGGTTAAAAGTGATAATATCCCTATTATTTTAACTAGTGAAATATTAAGTAAGTAAGCGTTTAAAATAGAGTCAAATAAATATTTAGATAAATACACTTATAATTAAAACTATTGAATATTCTATATATCTTTCTTATAAACTAATGAAAAGAAAACTCTAAAATAACATTAAATTGGAGTATAGACTAAAAGCAGTATCACTAGTGTGAGAGGCTTACCTAGTCGTACAGACTAGGTGTCATTTCAACATGTTCATAAAAAATGAATTAAGATCATGACAAGTTGGTATCTTCTAAATTAATAAGAGTCTTAACTCTTATAATCCAAGCGTTGGCTTGTGGCCTTTATAAGAAGTCAGCTTTCATCTAAAGAATCTTAGTACAACAAAAAATTGACAGTTAAAAGGACTGGCATAAAATAGTGTTAAATGTAGTAGAAATATGCTGACACTTGTCCCAATTCGACGTGGTTAAGAATAGCATCAGTTTGGAGCGTCAAATTCATGTTGTAGATTAATATCTGTACATATTGCAAATCACATGATTTTACCTGAGGTGAAAGGTTATGTTTGGTCAGATTTGAGACAACATCCATATGGGATTGCGTGTCATCTTTTCTATGGACGATGTAGTTGTTTGAAATAGGGGAAAAGCTATTTTTGGAAAAAAGAAAACGGATAAGATCGTAGTAGTTATCTTTTTCCCGAGCTCTAAAAGGTCTAGTTAAATTTTAATACTATATGTATATTAAATTGAAAATTATGCCACATAATTGGGATGAAAAGGTATCATTATTGCATGTTTGATAACATAATATCCATTGACAGCAAACTTTTTATGAGATAATTATCTTTTGGAGTCTTAACAATCTTGTTTTTCGCTTAGATTTTCTAATTGGGAAATTGAATTTATAAGTAACTCATTATAAAAATTGACTAATTGATAAAATATTACTAATATTAGTCAAATTAGCCAATTAGTTATTTGTAACAAAAAAATATCAAATTTTTTCTTTGTTTTGAGTGAGTGTTTATTAGAATAGATTGGGCACAACTTAAACAGCTTGAATCTTAGTTTTGGGATTATTTGGTGAAGTTTTGAGGTGGTTTGAATTGAAAGTTGGAAGTAAAAGCTGAACATGAAAAAAATGATATGCGTATCGCATTATGTATCATTTGTGTATCACAAATGTATCAAATTTATATTAATTATGTATCACATGTATATTCATGTATACATGTGTGTGAGATACATGTATCGCAGAAGACTTTGTTGAACTCGATTTAATTATGAGTTTTGATACAAAACCAGTCCAAATCACCTCCAATCTTACTCAAAAATTGTATATAGACTTATCGATATATTTTCAATGAATTTCAACTATACCCATTGAAAAAGTTCCTTTTTTGTTTAGATTTTTAAATATTGTATAGATTTTCGTATTTCATCACCTTATTTGCTACTGCGTCCATAAAATTTTCTTTCCGTCTTGTATCTAATGTTGCTAGTCACGCTTAAAAATACGGAAAGTGATTATTGCATGTGATTCTTTGAGGGAAAAAACCCTATTATTTTCTTTTTCAATTTTTGTTAGCTAGTTTTGGTAAGTTTATGACTAATGGCTAGAGGTTGGTAAATTGAAATTTATTTGGGACATTTGTGTTAGTTTCCCTTTCTAGTATATTACAGTTGTCACTGCTTGTTGTCATCGTCCCATTCTGTCTATTTTTCGCGTTCTTAGATTGTTGTTATTATCTTTCTAGCTTTTGTGGTTGATATTGTTTGTTTCCACTGTTATTTATCATCTTCTTGAGCCGAGGGTTTACTAGAAACATTATCTCTACTTCTTAAGGGTAGATGTAAGGTCAGCATCACACTACCCTCTCCAGACCCCACTTGTGAGACTCCACTGAATCAGAGGTGAATTTACATGGTGGCAAGTGGTGTCAGGGGACACCGCTTCATCGAAACTTTTTATTATATATATATATATATATATATATATATATATATATATATATATATATATATAGTAAAAAACAAGATAAAACCATTAAAAGTAACATCACTTACGATAAAATATCTCAGTAGTCTAAGCCACTCATACGCCACTGCACTGAATGTGCTGTTGCAATTATATTTTGGAGGCTGGCCATAGGAAAGTTAGTGGAAGGGTAAAAATATCGATTAGTATGATACAACGTTGGACAGAAATTTGTCATTTTAACCAGATTTTAGAATATACTAAATGATTGTCACTAAT